>PVIY010026460.1:0-35325 GCA_004026745.1 Myrmecophaga tridactyla
GGAACGAGATAATGACATAGTTGTCTTTCAGTCTAATTGAGTTCCTAAGCTCATGACTGTTGGCTGTCACCTCTTTCAAACTTTGCTTTAACTTTCCTTCCTTTAGAAATCTGATCCTAGTGTCTCCATTTACTCTTCCTGGGCTGATAACCAGATGAAGGCTCAGTGCACTGGAGTGCAGAAAGTGACTTAATGGGACTGAGGAGCTAAATAACCTTTCACAGGAAACAAGATAATCAAAACTCTTTTATTTGCATGTGATGGCTGAAAGACAAAGCATAAGTTAAAAAGAAAGCTTGGAGATTAAACTATGGTTCCAAAATGCCTTGTAATTTCCTTTGTCATGGGTTTTTTTAGGCTACTCTTACGCCTTGTCAATCCATCAGCCAGACCTGCTTAGTGCATTTAATTATCCATGGTGCACACATCCTCATGATGACGCAGTCATTTTAGCTCATGTGTATGTATATGGACTTCACATCTTCAAAGCCCAAAGGATCACACAGCACTTTAAATTAAAGTTGCTAACTAACACCAAGTGCACTTAAAACTCTTACGGGGGGCACAGCACATATGCATTTCCAATTAAAGCAGATGATCTTTCCTTTTAAAATTAATTAGAGCCTATTTATCTTTTCTCTCCCACCCCTCACTCTCCCAGGACTGTATTTACATGAACTCTTGCATTCAGTGAGTTAAAAGCTTTATAAAATAAACATTCTGTCAATCTGGGGTAAAGGGAACCACTGTTAACCTGTTGTGCAGATGAAGAGACTGAGGCTTACAAGGGCCGATGATGTATGTTTTTTTTTTTTTAAATTTGCATATGGGCAGGAGGCACCAGGGATCGAACTCCAGACCTCCAGCACCTCCAGCACGGGAGGTTGGAGCTCTGCCTGCTGAGCCACGACAGCCCAGCCTCCCTGATGTATGTTTTAAGCTGAACAAAAGAGGAAAGCTTGAGTCATTTAGTACCCAGTCCAGAGCTCTGAGCACCTTCTGTACCATTTTTGTCATTTTTTTAACTGTAAAGATAATATCATACTAACAGGGAGAAAAAATCTTTAAAGGAAATAAATCACCCATAATCTCACTATACTAGAAGAGTATCTTTATTTTTCTACGTTACCTTTCAGTTTTGTTCATATGCATAATACATTTGCACAGTTACATTATATTATGCAATTTTGTACGCTATTTTCTCTAGCTCTTTTCATAGCTTAAATACTTTAGATATTAACGCACACGTTGATAATTATCATTTAAAATCGTTGTACGCTACATATGCAGGGTCAGTATAACCTGTCCAAAGGGTTCATTCTCTCGTGTTGAATATTTAGATTCTTATTTTAAAAATGTTATAGACAATACTGCCATGAACTTTTTTCATGCATCTAGATGTCTTGTTTGCTTGTTTGTTTTGTTTTATGCTTCTGTTCAGTTTCTTTGGATAATGTCCAAAAACAAAATTGCAGGGTTGAAGGGAATGACTAATTTGCAGCTCCTGATATGTGCACCATACTGCTTTCCAAAGGCTGCCTATAAAAGGTTACACCACATCAGCCGAGTATCATTTTACCACAACCTCATCAGCACTGAATGTCAAAAAGGAAAAGGAAAAAATAGCTAATTTAACACTTATTTGTGTTTTTTGAAACATTAGTAAGGCTGTCCATCCCATGCGTTGACATGCTGTTTTTTCTCATCTTGTGTAAATTGCTATTTTATGCCTCAATTTTCCATCAGACTCTTGGGATGAGCCAGGTCCCAGCATACTGGGATTGAGAAAACTTTCTTGACTAAAAGGGGGAAGAGAAATAAGACAAAATAAAGTCTCAGTGGCTGAGAGATTTCAAATAGAGTTGAGACGTCATTCTGGAGGTTATTCTTATGCATTATATAGTTATCCCTTTTCAGTTTATGGTGTATTGGAGTAGCTGAGGGAGATACCTGAAATCATTGAACTGTAATTCAGTAGCCTTGATTCTTGAAGATGATAAGTATATAGCTTTAATGGTGTGACCATGTGATTTTGAAAACTTTGTGACTGACATTCCGTTAATACAGTGTATGGACAGATAAGTAAGAAAATAAAGACAAAAAAGTAGGTAAATGATGTGGGGGGGGGATAAGGGGTATGGGATGTTCTTTTTTATTTTTATTTTTATATTTTTTGGAGTAATGAAGAAGTTCAAAAATTGATTGTGGTGATAAATGCTCAACTGTATGATGATACTCTGAACCACTAATTGTATACTTTGGATGATTATACAGTATGTGAATATATCTCAATAAAATTGCATTAAAAAAATAAACATGAGTATGATATGGTTGAAAGGGGAAAGGACTAAGGGTCAAAAAACTTGATTCTGATTCTGGTTTTGCCACTAAATTCCCATGTGATCTTTAGCAAGCAGCTAAAGAGTAGTGGAAAGGCGTTGGATATGAAATTAAATCTTAGCTCCTCCACATACTAGCTGTGTAACTTTGAGCAATTTCCTTACCCTATCTGAGTCCCAATTTCCCAATCTGTAATGTGAGGGTAATAATTCCAGCCTCACCAGTTAATATAAGGTGAATGAGAAATTATAGAAAGTGTATCACTGCTACTGACATTTTTCCCCAGGGGTCAATAACTCACCTTTATAATGAAGATATGGAATAGCTAGTTTTTTAAGGTCCCTTCCTACTCTCATGGTCTCTCTAATTATATCCTGAGTGGTTTATCTATATTTGGAAGCTTTTTCAGTACATCATGCTAACAAATTTAACCAACATAGAGGTTTGATAGGTTTGAGGGACTTGTTTTACCCAGTCTTCTAGCAACACCATGAACCTTCACATTTACACTAATGTATGGGAACAGATTGAGGACGACTCTGAGCATAGGAGGTGAAGAAGGTCACCTCCTAACTTGCTGCTGACTGATCAGTATTGATTAACATAGGACTTAAAAGGTGGAGAGAGTGGTCTGAATTAGAACACAAGCTCTATGAAACAGTGTAGTGTCAAGAAATGTGGCTTCGAATCTCCCTTCCCTTTTCCCCACCATCTCCAGCCCCTGAACCCCCTCCTTGTGGAATGACAAAATCTGATTAAACTTTGACCAGTCTAGAGAATAAAGGCAATGAACAGAATAGATTGGGAATCATGTGAGAGAATACAATACATAGCACTAAACTAAGCTTTGTTAGTACATGTTAGAGAATGTATAAATTGTTGCAAGAATACACAGAGTGATAGAAACTATCATGGTACAGGAGTCAGCAATGTGCTGTTGTTACGAAAAAGAAGACAGCTTCAGATGGATGTTAGACTATATTAAGAGGAGGATGACATTCCTCTCCCTGGAATGTCCTTCTTTTCCAACCATCCACATCCCATCATCTGTCAAGACCCACTCATGAAGGCAGCCTCATCCCCCCAGCTGGAGTTAATCTTGCCTTCCCTGAGCTCCAGAGCATTTCACGTGTGTTTACTTGATCTGCAGCCATTAGTATGCTTGTCTCACGTCCTCAAGAACTGTAAGCTATTTGAGGACAGGGTCCACAACTAATTCATTTTGTGTCCCTCACAATTTCATACCCATAAGACACTCAGTAAATATCCAACGAATAAACTGGGACATAATTCTCCCCCTGGGGTGGAAACCTGAGTCTTTGCTATGTTCACAGTTTCAGAGAGAAGCAAAAGAATCAAAACAGGTTCAGAATAGAGCAATGAAACAGTATGACTCAACAGTGGGAGAAACAGAATCTATATGTGAAAGGGGGGAAAAAAGAATGTTAAAAAGGAATTCAGCCTAGAGAAGTGAGCTCTGGAACGTGGTATCATATGGCTCTCTAAACATATGTAGAGATAATATTTTAAAAAAACCTGAAGTTTTTTTTACTGGAACAAAGCAAAAACTTAATCAGGCTTAATGGAATAATATGAGCAGGCATATCGAAGAACTTCCAGAGTACAGGTACTAGGATGGGGTTACTACGGGCAGAGATAAATTCCTTCTCTTCTTCCACCCCTACTAGTATATAAGTATATGATGACAGTGCAGGCTGTAGTACATTGCTTTTACAAAAATACTTGTGAAATAATTGTAAACTTTTAAGTGTTAGGATTTTTTCCCCCCAAGATGCTGAAATCTGTTTTTAAGGAGATTTAGTCCAGAAAGGAATGGGAGAGACTCAAGCCTGGGATTTGGAAAGCAAAATGGGACCAACCCTCAGAGTGAAAGCCTTTGATGTCCTGACGATCAAGGACCATGGCTTAAAGACCAGACTCCTAAATCACGTGGCATTTACTGCTCCAGATTAAAAATACGTCGGTGGATCAGTGTCTGTGGTCCAAGTTGGCCAAGCTCCAAAATCAGTCTTAACTCTCCAAGGGTAACATTTGGAAGGCTCTCTGCAAGAAAGGAGCAGAGTCCGTTTCTAGAAGGGGCAGCTTAATGATTTTCTATCCCCACCACCCCCAAATCATTAAACCGTGCTCCTTTCCAAGAGCCCAAGTTCACGCCGAGGGCAAAGGGACTTAAACGAAGAAGCTGAAGCTGCAGCTAAGATTAGAGTCACACAGAGCCTAATTTTAGGTCTTAGCTGCCCCAGCTGACAGTCTGCTCTGCAGGCTCGGCCATGAGCACTGCAAGCATGGCCATTAGCCTGGGTCGGGGTGGGAAGGACGGCTCCTCGGCCATCTGAAAAAGCCATCAGCTTGCTGTTGAATGTGTTTTGAGAAAGACTACCAAAAATTTCTTCCTCAACAAATGTTTCTTCAGGTGTTCAAAAGTCAATAAGGGAAAATGTCAGCGCTTGGCAGAGGTTCCCATGCGCCTGCCATTCTAATATTCACGCTTCTCCACTTAAGTGTGCGCTCCAAAAGGGAACTAATCCTGGAATTCCTGGTTTCCCATGGCAAGTAACCCCCTGATAAATTTCCTCTGGCTGTAAACTTACTGCCACAACTTAGAGAAAGCGTTGTGCAGAAGTCGTCAGCTTCATGAAATTCGATATGGATGATGGGGGCAATTCTTTCATTTTTTTGTGGGGATTATCTATGTCACTCTGCCTCTGGGATGTAGACTGTCCTTCCACTCCCCATGTATTTCCCATCCACAGGTTTCATGCTTTAATTGTCTTCTTTAGAGGGCAGACAATAAGAGCTGGCATCTTCCAGATCAAAGGGGAAACAGAATATACTTTAAAGTGACAACTCTGTTATCCTGCAATCAGAATAAAACCTGAATAATAAAATGATATAAAAATAAGCCCTAAATGACTCCAAACCGAAATGCCACCAGAGAGCAAAATTCCTTGCATAATTATAGCAGGGAGACTTTCCTTATCAGCCACTCATAAAAACATGTCTTATTTTTGCATGTTTTTTTTTATGCCTGTGGCAGCCAACTGCAGGGATAGAGAGTCTGTGTCCCTGCAGGTTGGGAGTTGTGATAACCCTGTGATGCTCCCTGTCTGCACAGAAGGCTCTTAATAAAGGCTCATTGCCAGGGGTAACAAAAAGGGAGACTGGCATTGCCAGGCCAAGGGAATGCAGCCCTTATTTGATGATGTGCCCCTGGTAAGGATCACTTCTGTGGAGGTACCTAAACTGGCCCCAGCTGCTTCTCTCTTCTCTTTTTCTTTCCAATTTTCCTGGTAGCTTTGCTTTTCCCTGTCTACCTGTCCTGCATCCCAACTGTCGGTCTGTCTCTGCACCTATTTCCAACCCGCCCCCGCCCCACGCACACACACAACACAGTCCCGCCCCTCCTTCCACTGTCTCTTGGAGCCAGCCCTTTCATCTTCTCCCTCGGGGATTCGAGATGTCGCTGCAGGAAGTGCTTGTCGGCCGCGGCAGCAGCGGCAGAGCCCTGTGGCTTTGACAAACCTCATTTAATTGGGAGGAAGCCAGGAGAATTTGAAAGAACTGAAACATCCACGAAACTCCTTTTATCAGGCATAATTTAAACTCTGCATGGAAAAACCCCTATATGTATAAAGAAAAGTCAACTTCCCTCCTGCTGTGAACGCTCCTTGTCTCCCCACCAGCTCAGGCAGGCTCCTGCAAGATTCCATCTTTTCATTTTTCTCAAAGTGTCAAAGTAGATTTGGGCTCTGTGGCTGGGTGCACAGAGAAGGAATACAGATCCTTCTCTTTCCTTCTCTCTCTCATGCCTTTACACGCACGCATGTGCATAACTCATTGAGACATCCGTGCACCTGAGCCCCTCTGTTGGTGGATGTGTTTCGGATCTGCCAGAAAGAATCAAAACCAAAGTTTCTAACAACACATCAGCTTGGATAGTGATTGTTTCTTCCAATTACCCTTCGTGAGGCAAAATTTGGTGCCCCCCCAAATCTTTGAAGATCCCCAGAGGTTCTCAATACTGAATATAATAGATCCTGGAGGAACGCTTGGGGGTGGGGAGAGTTACTTTAAGTGCAGAGAGAGGCGTGCATGTGTGCGTGTGCACTGCCCTCACATATACACTTGCATGAAGTGGTCGAGTTAGAAGTCCCAAGCTTAAGAGGAAAGCTAAGAAGGAGGAATCTAAAGGCTCAGACAGTGTTGGGATAGGAGTGGAGGGAGGAACCAGACTGGAATTGGGGCAGAGGTACCAGGAAGAGAATAAGGATTGTAGGTCTGCCTGAGTTGTCTTTTATTTCATCCATATGCCACCCCATGTCCCTCCCCTCCCTCCAAATTCCACGCCAGATTCACCTCTAGTCTAATCCATCTCACTTGAATTATTCTAGTCCCTCCAAAGAACTGACTTCAGCACATACAAATCCTCTGAACATCTGCAGTCTATTAGGCACAGACTTCAGTTGTTTAGGTATGATCTGTGTTAATATGTATACGAGGGTGTCCTGCCTCCTCTTCCTTGCCTTCTTTTCCTCCCACTCTGTAAGATCTCGGAGGCTAGGGACAAGTCTCTTTCTTCCCCCCTCAACTTTTTATAGCACTTAATATGTTCTTGACACTTAATGGCAACTTAATAAATACTGCTGACTGACTGCTCTTACAGGGTTAAGTAAGACATTAATCCCAGCTATGTGATTATGGTTATTTTTGGAGATCCTAAGGGACTCACTTTCATAATAAAATACCTCAAGAACTCCCAAACCAAGAACTTTAGACCATGGCAGGACAATGTCTTAGACACCACAGGGCTGTGTTCACAAACCCTAGGGTCTCTGGCCAGCCTGGGTATCGAGTTCCCCAACCCCTCTCGGTTCCTTCCCCCACTCCGCTCCCATCCCCATACTCTCTTCCCCAGCTGAGCCCTTAGTTCCCTCCTTCTTAGTTTTCTTTTCTTGGGCTTAGGACTTCCAGAAATTGTTTTCAGGTGAATGGTGGATGTTTCCAAAGAAACCTTGCCTAGGGATAGTCCCCCACAAACCGTCCACCCACACGCCCACATCTTCCACACGGGCCTTCCCGACTGCATTCTGAGAAACGCAAGGCAGGTTCCAATCACATGCTCCCTCAGCCGATGTCAGATTTGGAGGATGACTTCAGGTCCAGGCAGCCAAGGCTGATTTCAGGGTTACTGTGTGTTTCCAGCAGGCAGCCAGCCTGGAAGGACGCTCCCCTTCCCCCAGGGCCCCACTTCAGGACTTCCTTCTGCAGCATCGCATTACCAATCAAGAAAGGCCCAGCTTTGCTCTCAGGACATATCCATGTCACCTATCATCTTACTCTCTATGGAAAGAGAAGGGGGTTATTAGAAACTTTGGTTTTGCTTCTCCTGGCAGATGCTAGCTAAAGCAAACAGCTCGGAGGTAACTTTAATCTCTTCCAATTTCTAAGTGTAAGTGTGCGTCTATGAAAATGCTTAGATTATTCCAAGGAGGTCTTTGTCACCTCTCCCCACCAGTGCTTTAGTGTTTTAGAGAATTTCATGCAAAAACCAGGTAAGATTGGGTCCCATGTTGCTTCTTCCAGGCAAAGCAAAATCTCACTTCTGGTTGTAAATTCTATGATCGTCCAGTTATCAGAAAAAAATGGATATGTACACACACACACACACACACACACACACACACACATACACACTTCCTCACCATCAGGAAGCTGGTGCAGCTGAGATGGCAGGGCGCTGAAATAGTCATGAACGAGAGCTTCCTGGGCAGAGACCCGGTCTCGGGGAAAGCCTTTCAGCATTTGGGAGGCCAGGTCTTTGGCTTCGGGAATCTTGCCCAACCTGGAAAGTGGGAGAGAAAAATTAAGTTTCTCCAGAGGACTCTGTTCGGAAAAATAAAGAGGAAAAGAAGAAAAGGAAAGAAAAGGAGATGATTAGAATTAGATGTGTATGTTTCAAGTAGAATTTTCTTGGAATTATTAAAGTCGATGGCAAGCAGGAAAATAACCCCCACACGGAAACTCTTACTGTCCTGTTACTAAGATGACAGGGGAAAATTTCAGCATTCTATTATTTGGTTCCCCCACCTTCCACTGGTTCTCTGGGCACCATGTACACATATAGCGCACAATTAGAATTACGGAAGCAGAAATATATCATTAAGCATTCTTCTTTGAGGGACAACCAAGCAGAGATGCCTTATTGAAATGTGTTTCAGGCTCTGAACTCCAAGAGCCACCAGCATAGAATCCTGGCAGTGTGGGGGTGGGTTGGGAGAAGTAATTCTGGAGGGTGACACCTGGGTGGAAAATAGCCCTATTTATTGTATTTCTGAAGCTCAATCCCCAGGGTTCTTTTGGTTTTCCCTGAGATAGAGCATAGGAAGAGAGATAATTAAGTACCCAAATTACAATAAGGAGAAATCCTCAAGTTGACCCTTTGTTGAGTTACACAGGTGGAGATGAGTCAATGCATTTATTGAGCAACTGCTGTGTTCTGGTAGGTGGTCAGTCCTGGGGGATACAGGATAAGACTCTGCCTTCTGGCAGCTTTCAGTCAAGTAAGGGGAAAGTCCAGCATACTTGGTTTGGAATGGGAGGAGGTAGGGAAGGCTTTTCTAAGGAAGCGGCATTTGAGCTGAGTGCTGAAGGATTAAGAGCAGGAGAGAGGCAGATATTGCTGGTCTCAGGCAGGTCCTAGGGTGGGAGGGAGAGGAGTAAATTTAAAGGAGGGAACAAAGCCAACTGACATTCCTCAGGGCATCCAGGGTCTGATATGAAGCTGGGGTGGGTGCCAGGGGCAGTGAGTGGTCTTCATGCTTTCTACTTAAAATGTTTGAAAGTATTTGCTAATCTAGTACCATGCATTTAAATACACCCATCTCTCACAGCCCAAGGACAGGTTTACAAGTGGAAAGCCATGAGAGGGAAAACTCAGCAGATCCCAGGAGGCAATTAACCCCAGGACTGGTATCTGACATTTAGAAGTAAGTTGCATGGCCAAGAAACACCTGAGCAAATCCCCAAATAAGCAAAAATACATAGGCTTACTTAATGTCTAATACATGTAAAAACTTACTGAGATGCAGATGCTTAGGTGCCACACTGCCATTGGCCTCATCCTCTGGCCCAGTCCCATGCTAGGGCCCAGTGGCTGGCAGAGGGTGCCCAGCTATGCATCACCTGGCCACATCCTCTTTAGAGAGACCCCCTATGAGAGACTGGCAGAAGAGATGCTGGACTCCTTAGCAAAGTTTTTGGAAGATCTTGCAGATTAACCTTACACATTTAAGGACTATGATGATATCTCCTTTGGGAGTAATATTTTAACAATTAAACCAGGTAGATATCTAGGAACCTTTGTGATCAACAAGCAGACTCCAAACAAACAAATTTGGTTATCTTTTCCATCCACTGGGCCCAAGCACCATGATTGGACTGGGAAAAACTGGTGTACTCCCATGACAGCATATCTCTCTTTGGTCTGCCTGGAAGACGTATGATGCCCATCCCATTTTGAAAGACTTTTAAAAAGCTATAAAGCCCCAAACAATAAAAACAAAAACAAAAACAACAAGACAACAAAAACCAAAAATCTTAAAGTGAGAAAATGCAGATACTCTTTGCCTTTCAGGTGCTGTGATTTCAGGGATGCTGGCTGTCCTGGACCAGAGTTGAAATTTGCCTAATTTTTGCATATGATTTACACAGGGAACTTTCAGTGCCTAATTCCCATGAGATAAAACTGTTTCTACGAACAGATGACTTTATCCTCAAAAGCGGAAGTAATTGATTCAGACATTTTAAAGAACAACTGTGCCTATCCTCAGTCCTGTTTCCCAGGCCAGTGAGGAGAGAAGAGAACCTGGGGTATGATCCGGCTAATTAGCTCAAGGTCTGAAGAAGGGCTGACAGGTATTTCCTCCTTCCAGAGTGCCCTGCCCAGGCACAGGTTTTTAGGACACATGAAGCTGAACTTTAGAGTGGGGAAGATGGTACAAATATCAGAGCCTGGTATCAGTCTGAAGAGATCCAGGGAAAATCCTGTGAAAAAAATGTTAGCTGGTCCACCATACTATTGGGTGATATGGGGAAGGGGCCCAAATTGGGGTCTGAACTCATTTTCTGCAGCCCTACTGGCTTTCTTGTTAACCATGGATGTCTGTGGGGTGAGTGGGTAGGTGATGGTGGTGGAAAAGCAATGTATCTGCCAGCTACCACCTCCATGCTCTCACCCCAATCAGTGATTTGTTCTCTCAGCGTACTCTCACCCACTGGCCCATAACAGTGGTGGCCCCAGAACTGCTCTAGAGAAAGAATTTAGGAGCTGCCGTCTGGTTGGATGAGGAAGGCTAGGGGACCTGTTTTAGACTCAGGATAGCATGGCATGCATGGCGTTTTTAGTTAGATTGTGTTTCTTTAGGAAGCCAGGAGACACCTTGAAAAGCCTAATGGAGCTTATGGGTAGCTGGGAATTTGAATTATGTCTCCCACAAAAGGCATGTTCAGGTCCCAACCCTGGTCCTGTGGGTGTGAACCCATCTGTAAAAAGGACCTCTTTTCTTTTTAAACTTTTTTATTGTATAGTATAATATATATACAAGGCAAAGAAATAAAAAAGCAAGAGTTTTCAAAGCACTCTTCAAAAAATGGTTACAGGTTAGATCCCAGAGTTTGTCATGGGCTACCATACAATCCTCTCATATTTTTCCTTCTAGCTGCTCCAGAACATAGGAGGCTAGAGGGCTTAAATACTTTTTTATCATCACAATAGGCTTTTTTTCCTTCTTTTTTTGTGAACAATAACATATATACAAAAAGGCTATAAATTTCCAAGCACAACACCACAATTAGTTGTAGAACATATTACAGAGTTTAACATGGGTTACAACTTCACAATTTTAGGTTTTTACTTCTAGCTGCTCTAAAATACTGGGGACTAAAAGAGATATCAATTTACTGACTCAGCATTCATATTCATTTGTTAAGTCCTATCTTCTATGTATAATTCCACCATCACTTTTGCTCTTTCCATATCTCTCAGGGTTGTTTGGGCTATGGCAATTCTAAGTTTTTGATATTGGAAGGGTCTGTCACTAATATGGGGTAGGGAGATGGAACTATCTGATGTTCTGGAGAGGCTGGGCTAGGTTTCAGGACTTATCTGGATCAGGGGCCCAGATGGAGGTTGTACGTTTCTGGAAAGTTACTCTAGTGCCTGGAATCCTTGTGCAATCTTATAAATTGTCCTAGGTGTTCTTTAGGATCGGCTGGAATGGTCCTGGTTGGGGGCTGGCAGGTTATGATAGATAGCAAGGTCTACCTGAAGCTTGTAAAAGAGCAACCTCCAGAGTAGCCTCTAGAGTCTATTTGAACTGTTTCTGCCACTGATATTTTATTAATTACACTTCTTTTTACCCCATTTGGTCAGGATGTAATTGCTGATCCCACGGTGCCAGGTTTGGATTCACCCCTGGGAGTCCTCTCCCACGTCGCCAGGGAGACTTTCACCCCTGGATGTCATGTCCCACGTAGTGGGGAGGGCAATGATTTCACTTGCAGAGTTGGGCTTAGGGAGACTGAGGCCATATCTGAACAACAACAGAGGTCCTCCAGAAGTAATTCTTAGCATGCCTGTAGTCAGTCTAAGCTTCTATGCTACCCACAGAAGCTTCATAAGAGTAAGCCTCATGATCGAGGGCATGGCCTATTGATTAGGGTGAAACCTAAAATTTGACACAGTTTCAGGGGATTCCCCGATGGTAAGGTTTAATAGTTTCATAGTCTTTTTCCCCTCCTTCAGGGGACTTTGCCAGTACTTTTGGATTATCTGGCTAATATACTCTAGGCTTTTAAAAGGACCTTTTCTAAAAGGTGTTATTCATTAAGATGTGCCCAAACAGAATGAGGGTGGGCCTTAATGGAATATGGCTGAATCCTTAAATGCAAAGGAAATTGGACATAGGAGTAATCATGGTGAGCAACCAGAAGATAGAAGCTAATATAACGTGGAAGAGAAAGGAGAAGATGCTGCCACGTGAATTGCCATGTGATGAAAAGCTAACAAACCCCAAAGATTGTTGGCCAGCCAGAAGATACAGACTCTGGGAGGAAGCAACTATTCTAGACTCTGAAACTGAGCCAAAAAATTCCTGTTGTTAAGCCAACCCTTTGTCTGGTATTTATTTTAGCAGCTGAGAAACCAATACATGGGGGTAGAAGGAAGACGCCTTTTAACAAGAACAAGCCATTTTTACCAGGCAAGGGAAGGAAAGGAGCATAGGTATTGATGAAGACTTTTTTTTAGGATTTTCCACTTCAACTAACTAACCATTTCCTCCACCCCCCCAAAGGTTGTATCCAGGCTTTTTAGTGGTTTCAGAATTTTTGACAGTTTCATGGACTCTAAATTCCAAAGTGAAGACTCTTTGTTTATGAGAAAACCAAATCCATGCCCTCCTGAACATAACCCTTTACTAGAGGCACTGGTGGGGTCACCAGACCCAGTTCTTTGGTGAGCATCCAATCTCCACCTTGCTATTAGCATATAACACTCTTATCTGGGAGCGGAGAACAAGATCCCTCTGAATACAGATGTTGCCTCTTTCGGCACAAATGTTGATTTACTGACAATTTCATGTTTGTATCCTTCAGCTTCTTCCTCCCATCTGCCATCTTGCTTGCTATCCATCGCCTTTACTTTCTAGACTTGCCACCTTCTCTAACTTCTCTGGAGCAATTCTTCCCATGTTGGTTACAACCCCTACTTTGGAAATACAAGTTGGCATGAAAGCAAACATCAAAAATGTTAATTTGCCTACCAGAACCTCTCCATAAAGACCAAATGTTAATAAATATTATTGGTTAGATTTGTGGTGTTAGCTAACAAATAGATCAAGAGTATCTTGCAGGATTAGAAGAACCCACCCACCTAATTAATGAGAATCTGTTAATAAAGACAAAGAACGCTGTGGTGACTTCTTTACACAATTACATGCTGCTTTACACAATTGTAACATTCCAAGGCATGAGAAGCATTCCACTGCCAAAATATCGCTTTAGTGCTCTCTCCACCACAGTCCCTTCTCCATTTTAACACTTATGCATTTTTTGTTTTACAAAAAAAAAGGGGGGGGGATCATATCATATTATATATCTTACACCATGTTTTTCCCACTTCACTATCTTGATCATCTTCCTATGACTCTGAATAGCCTCCTAGGACATAATTTTAATGGATGCACACATTCCATTATGAGACATGCTGTGATTTAGTTCACCAGGCCCTTATTTAAGTTGTTTCCTTTTTTGTTGGAGGAGGAGGGTACTATTAAAACCATGCTGTGACAAATATCCTCAAAGAGAATTCTTTGTGTACCTGTGCAATCATTTCCTTAGGACACATTTTAGAATTGGAATTAGAAGGATATACAATATGTTGAAGTTTTCGACCCATGCAATCAGCCAGAAGAGCTGTACCAATTTCCAGTTCCTCCAGCAGCATAGGAGAGCGCCTGTCCCTGCAGGCAAGGGATAAATCCATTCCAGCCAATATGAATCGCCACAGGTTGCATTGCTTGCAAAAGTTCTAAAATGTATTAAAATTGCATATTGATCCTAAAAGATGTGCTGGGCACAAGGACATCCACATTTAATTTTCAGAAGTCCAGAACAGAAACACAAACAATTAAAAAGGAAGAAGACAGAATGAAGGAAAGACAGACAAAAAAGAAAGGAAAAAAAGAAAGAAAGCAAACCAGTCTTTGTAATTGTGTAAAGCAGCATCTACTAACTCATCACTCAACACAGCTAAAATCTGGTGGTTCTCAGGGGCCTGAGGCAACAGTCTTGATTTCTTAGCACAGCCTGGCTCTGAGTACAAAAATCTCCCACCACATTGCTGCCTGTACCCTCCACCGTGCAGGAAAGGACAGGCCATTCTGAGCTCTACTAAGTTATTTGTAGAGCTGGTACTTTTAAATGCAATGGGTTTAGGAGCAAAGGAGACTCCCACAATAAGAATTACATCCAACATTAGAAAGAAACAACATTGGAGAAACTGTGTTAAGTTTAAATAGTCACGTGTGGCTAGCAGCTATGTATTAGACAGCTCAGCTCTAGGCATTACTCCTTGTTTTGAGGATCTGAGCAGAGAGAAGCCTAAAGACCAAGGAAAGGAGAATAGGCGTTGCTGGGAGCAAGGGAAGGGGCAGGGGTAGCTGGGTATGGTGCATGATCAGGTTAGTGGAGGAATTTTCAGCGAGTTCAAGTCCTGCTCAGCCCGAGAAGGAAAGACCAGTGGGACAACTGCAGGGTGCTGGTAGTACATCTGTCATTTGACGGCGGCAGTGGCAGCAGCAGAGAGTGTTAAGGTGGTTGGGAGTTACCATGTTTTGGAAGGCAACAGCAAAACAAAAGCAAGTCACAGGGCAGTGTTAAACACCAAATATTTGCAGCCAGTGGTTAGGGAGCAAGCAAGAGAAAGTTTGTACATTTTGAATGAAATGATCTAGCTCCCCAGGAATGCGTCTCCCAAATAACGGGCAGTTTCAGGTTGTACGGTGCTTTTGAAAATAAGAGTGGAGTGTGCAGATATCCCGGGGAGACTGGCCCTCCCAATAAAAGATCCTTTGATGGCCAGACTTGTATTCCTCACCTACTTTACTATTTGTTCTCTGATATTCACTCTACTTGGAAGCTTTTCAAAGCATGTGACTAGGGAGTATGGAGAATCAAACAAATTTAGTTAGTTTAAACTATACCACATTTTCAGGGAAGAACAGTGTTCAAATTTTCATTTAGGATCTTGGCAGGTGAAATACTCTTCCACTTCTCTCCACCTGCAAGACTGTGTTTTTCTTTGACATCTGAGCTCCTTTCCCCTGTCTCTGATGTTTTGCTCACTGCCCTTTTTGCCTCCTCACTGAAGCAAAAAGAACAGAACCTCGGCTAATTACTCTCAGATCAAATAATACTGGTTATTGTAATTGGTCATTGTCCGAAAACACTGAGTTCTTCTTAGCCCTGAGGTTGCCTGGCACAGCTTAGGTAGCTAACTATTCCGGGAATGTCTCTATTATCTGTTTTACTTTGCAAAAGAAACTGGGGGTTTGTTGAAAGCTGGTAATAAAAGTCTGCCCTGGTCTGAGCCGAGACTGCATAGAGAGGGCCTGGGAACGCCTGACCTCCATGAATCAAGCGCCCCCTCCCCCCCCAATAGCCACTCAATGATGTTATTTGGTTTCTCTGTGTCAGACAATAATAACCCCACTAGGTTTTCTTGCAGGCCAACACTCCCTCGTTCTCAGGGCCTGGGGGCGTGATTGAGGGGCACAAAACAGTTTTAATGACCAAACTCACTGCAAGTAAAATGGTTCATAGAGAAAAACTAACAGATTCACAGGTGGCTCCCTGCTCTCCCAGCTGCATCTTTCTGGGGCCTGGAGCTTCCAGTCCCAGGTGCTCAGTGGCTTGTTGCTCAATGAACAGAGCTCAGGGAAAGATCGCTTCAACCCTGCTAAAAGACAGGCTTCCCTAAGCGCTTACCTGTTCCAGACCATCTGAAGGCTCTGGGGCTTAGGCAGGAGGAACCATTCTGGAAAGCACACATGGAAACATTAAAATAAATAACCTGAAAATACTTTTGCCAAAAATATTAAAATTCTAAATGCCCTATTTGGCTTGAAGTCCAGAGGTTTCAGGTGTAAGGTGGGCAGGCAAACGAGATAGTTTTTAAGGCCTCTTCTCACCCTGAATTTTTTAGAATTCTGTGGAGTGTCACAATTTTCAGTAAATTCAGCAGACATTTATTTAACATCTACTGCACGCAGAGCATGTACCCAGCACCACGGAGTACACAGAAGAAAATCAAAGACGCCTCCCCACCCTTGCAGAGCTTACAATTCATTTGGGAGAACAAAGCAGCCATGCATGAGGAGTCACGTGACGGATGATGGGACAAAGTCTCAAAAGTCTTGTAAGTGATAAAAAGTAATGGTGACATTTTATATGCCACTTGTGGTAAAAATGGAGGAGAATAATCCAAATGAATTTGAATAAAATGAATTTGAACAATCAAAATTGGATAACATTTACTTTTGGAAACATGTGTTTCTATTATTCTTGGTATCGACACTATTTAAACCAAAATAAAACCACCATGAAAGGGACAATTTCTCATTCATTCAAGAAACACTAAAAAATGCTTACTCTATGTAAAGACCATAAGAGGAGCTATGCGGGAAGCAAAAAGTTGTGAGATGATGTTCCTTATCCGATCCCTTCTACTCCCCATTCCACGTTGAGAAAGGGTTATTTCAACTCTCATAGTTAAGTGTACAATTATAAAAATGTTCCTTCATGAATTGTAACAAATGTACCACACTAATGCAAGGTGTTAATAAACGGGTATTATATGGGGACTCTGTATTTTATGCACTATTTTTCTGTAAACCTACAACTTCTCTAATAAAAAACAGATAAGCCACATACACCCACAAATGACATTTCTGCCTTATGCCCTTCTTGGACTTGAAATGTAATTGTTTTGGTTTTAAAAGATCTCTTCTTTCAATGTCTACAGGAATGGGATTAAACCAAGACTGTTTACCACAGTCAAGAATTTAATTATATTTGGACAAAAATGGTTTTGATAGTACTGACACACATTCATGTTTGCATGTGCATGCAGAAAGATCTGGAAGGCTACTTACCAAGCTGTTGATAGTGGTTTTTTTTTTTTCTAGGCCTGTTTTTTTTTTTTTTGCATTGATTTATTTTTTAGTAGAAAGCGTGTCTTACTTTTGTAACTCCAAAAGTAAGTTCAATTAAAAATTGAATTATAGTGCTAAGAGTAGTAGAGGAACAAGAGTGATCAAAGAAAGTGATTTAAGCTGAGTTTTCAAGGTCAGATGTAATCGAACGTGAACCACTCTGCTGCATTTTATGATCCCAGGTGAGCACTATGGGGAAGCACTTGTATATACAGGTTATTTACTCTGTTCAGTATGATTGTGCCTAAATTCGAAAAACCAGTAAAGATAAGACCACCGGGTATTTCTTTAGAATGTTTCTCTCCAAACCACCTTCTTAGATATTGCCTATTTCTTTTTCTCACAGGTTTATTTTACAAAGAGGTTTTCAGAGTTCTCCCTGGCCAAACAAATTAAAAGTATTTCCTCTCTGTTATATTCCAATTTTCAAAAATCCTAATGAACTCCCTTTCAATCCTCTCCCATTTTCTGTTTTTCCCTTCTTAGGGTCCACATGCTGTATTTTTTCTTGACTTATTGTATAAGACACCTCAGTGCTAGGAGAGAAGCCAAAAGTCTGAGCAAAGGTTAAGAGACATTTGCTGTCCATTCCTAATTTTAATGTGGTCCTTCTTGTGGAGCAATGGACAGAGTATGGGACTGCAGCCAGCTGCGTTAGCGTTTCAGTACCAACTCTGCTGCTTCCATCTCCCTTTAAAGTAAGACATTTTAACCACAGTGAGCCTCAGTTTTCTTAATCCAGATTGGGGGTGATATTCGCCTCACAAAGGCTCTGAGGTGATTCAATGAGAAATGAATGTAAAGGGCCTGCTTTTGAGCCTTAAATAAAACAAATCCTATTGGCCTCTACTCCTTCTTTCTCTTCCTTTGAGCTTGATGGGAGTGTGAATGGCTTGTGGTTAGGCACTCAGACCCTAGGCCAGGGTTTGAAGCTGGGGGTATTGCTTAATTTTACCGGGCATCAGTGTTCCCATCTGCAGAAGGGGGACAATTATAGTCCCTACAGCATAGCATTGCTGTGAGAAATTAGGATAGTGAGCACAAGCTAAGTATTTCCTTACCCTTTGCCCCCTTTCTTTCTGCCTCTTTACCTTGTCTGATGTACAATGCATCTCTCTCCTCTCTAGGTATTTCCGACTTGTTGCTCTGCTCCAAAACCTTGACTTACTTTAGATAGCTATTAAAATTCTAACTTACTCCAAGGTGGAGTACTTGGAAGCCTAGCTTGATTTCTTTTGAGTCCTCAGCAAGGGCCCCAGGCCTGGCTCTCAGCTGAGTGGTATAGTATCACGAATATGAGTCTAGGATCAAATCTTCTTTCTGTCCCTTACTGAACTCTGGAACTTTGGGGGAAATGACTTAACCTATCTGGCTAAGTGAGAAGTTTCCAAATCTGTAGAATGGGAATAATTTTCCATTGCTGGGATGATTAAATAAGATTAAATACTTGACATGTAGTAGGGCTCTGTGAATGTTAAGCCAGTCCTCTTCCTTTCTTTTTCTTGTTTTTATTTCTCATTTTGGAGAGGCAGCAGAGCCTAATGCAGAGGTTCTTAACCCCGGCTACATATGAGCATCACCTGGGGAGCTTTTAAAATCAAGGAAGCCCTGGCTCCACCCCCCAGAGAGTCGGATTTAACTAGTCTGGGAAGGTCCAGGCATTGGTTCGCTGTTGTTATTGTTGTTTTTTAATGCTCTCCAGATGTGTCTAGTGCGGCGCTCAGGCTGAGGACCACTGGGCTAGCAAAGCGGGCAGAGAACCACTTACCGGCCACCTGCCACACCCCTTTCTGAGCTCATTTCCTAATCTATAATAACTCACGTGAGGCTGTTCTGCAAATTCAATTAATCAATGTATATAAAACTGCAGAACACAGTGTGGGAAACATAATATGTTGTTAAAGGATGTGGGAGAAGCATGGCAAGGGGAAAAAAAATCAGTTCTCATAAATAGTACTAGAAAAGGATGACATCTAAAAATTTACCCAGGAATAGCGACATTTTCTACTTGGGGTTTCAGGTCATGTGTAGACTGATTGTGTCTTTCTTCCCACATCTATATTGTGTTACTTCAGCTGAGACAGAGGGATTCCTGACTTCACGGGTCACCCAGAGAATTGTCCTGAAGCAAGAG
This sequence comes from Myrmecophaga tridactyla, assembly GCA_004026745.1. Classification (NCBI taxonomy): domain Eukaryota; kingdom Metazoa; phylum Chordata; class Mammalia; order Pilosa; family Myrmecophagidae; genus Myrmecophaga; species Myrmecophaga tridactyla. Next base: position 19,267 of record PVIY010026460.1, read on the forward strand.
CTAAGGCCCAGTGCCTATTTGTGGCCTACCCTCCTACTCTTATGCAGAAAACCTGAGGCTGAGTGACCTTGCCTCTCCATTGATTTTCCACCCCCGTAGTTCCATAGTTAAGTTTCTAGCTATCAATGTGAGAATGATCCACAAACAGGCATTTTACACAGCATCATTTCAAGATGAATCTGTTTCTCTGGTTTCAACAGCCTCTAAAAATAATAGGGCTGGAGCTAGTTTCTTTCCCTTCTCCCTACAAAGATTTTAGTGAATCATTAGTTCAGATTTTTCTCTATCTCCTCTTTCTACAGTTCTTTTTAAAAGTGCTCCTATTTGAGTTCAATTGGAATTTGAGGCAGGAAAGACAAAGTAAGTTGCAAAAGGAAGCTAAAAAGACTAACTAAACTAAACAAAGTAAAATTAAAATGCAACCGATCTATAACCACTGTAGCAAAATAATCCAGTTTTGATGAATGTTTAATAAATCTTGTTGCACAACTGATTCAAGTACGGCAATCTTAATCAATAGGGTTTTGTTGATTGATTGATAAAACATCATCAGGACCATTTTGAGTCTTAGCTCAAGGTAAAACATTTTCTAGTTACTATAGCCTTGCCACAATCAGCCCAGGGTTATCTTATAGTGTGGTCTACTGAACTACACCTCTGGAATTTCCCTAATACAATGCATTCTTGAGATACCATATATTTAAATAGTTGATAATGTGGCTAGCTGTTATTTAGCTATCTCAAGCAGTAACTTTAAAACAGATTGCAAAAATCTGTAGCTATTCTTCTCCTACCTGCACCTCACCCCCACCTCAAACACATACTCCTTGCCCTCACAGCTGCTTGCTTCACTCTTCCTCAGGCGGCTAACTTGGAAGCTTCCTTAGTCTTTGGTTCAGGGGTCAAAACTTTGTTCTGCGGGTGCTCTGCATTACCAGGCATTAGATTCCTGGCTGGGCATTGTTGGGACACTCAAAGCCAGTGCTCTCACCGAGGGTGCTTCTTGGCATTTTACCCCTGCCAAGGGGCCTTTCTAACCCTGCACCAAAACTTTCTGTGGATTCTGAGAGAAAATAAAATCCACATTCTTTGAAGCCTGTTTCTAAGGTAATGATGTCTGTAGAGGAAAGAGAGGCCAGACCTCTTCTGGAGGGTATTCCCTCAGGAGTCTCCCTTTTCTAAGAGGAAGTACCACGTTTGATTTCTGCCCACCCCCACGAATGATTTTTGAGCTTATAGGTTGATCTCACCTTTCAGTGTTCGTCATATTTGATTATGCACCATTTGACAACATTTGCCACTTCTCTAGTCTCGACAAAGACTTAAAGGCCACTAAATATGGGCATTGTGCTCAGCACGGGGAATACACAAATATGGTACCTCCTCTCCTCCCCCATGAGATTAGGGTCATAGGCTTTCCATGGTATTATTATCTCCCAGTCTTCTCCAGCCTCCATGGCTGTTACTTCTCAGCCTCCAAGGGCTTCTTTTCCTCTGCCTGCTCTTTCAGCACGGCTCCTCCAAGGTTCTATCATGGTCTTCTCTTCCTTCTCCTTAGGCAATCTCATTCACACCCAGGGCTTCAAATACCACTTTAAGCAGCTCTCTCCCGATTCTACATTTCTAGGACTCTAGTGATCACAGGCCTGCATTTCTAATTGCTTTTTAGACCTCCATTTAGTGGTTCCAGGGATATCTCTATCTCAAAATGTTCAAACCTTACAGTCATTACCTTCCCCACAAATCTCTTTCTTCTCCTTTGATTTCCTATCCCAGTAATGATGCCAGCATTCTCTCACCCACTGGAGAGAGAGTTCTTCAAAATTCATAACCAATGAGTTAGTACCTCCCATTGATTCCATCTCATAGATGCTTTTTCAGATTTGTCCCTCCTCTTCTTTTCCATTGCTGCTGCTCTAGTTGAGACTTCCCATTTGTCTTTTTGAAATCTAGAGATTGCCAGCATTGCCTTTTGGCTCCCCTGTCACCAATTCAATTCTACATATGTTCTTCCAAACAATTTTTTCTAAAATTCAAATCCTGCCATATTACTTCCCTGCTAAAAATTAAACAATTCCTTCTCTTTGTTCACAGGTCAAAGTCCAAATCCTTACATCATTACAAAGCACTTCTCAATGTGGTCCCCATCTGTCTACCTTTCCAGGTTAATCCACAACTATGGCCCGCGACAAAGCCAACATTCTAGCTGCCCTAAGCAATTTACCTGCTGAGCATATTGCCACACATCCCTGCTTTCCTATTCCTCCGGGTCAAGTTCCTTTGCCTGGAATGTTCTCTCCCCTTTGCTCAACTGGAGAAAGTCTACTTAGTCATCTCTGAGACCCAATCATGTCTCCTCCTCTGAAAAGCACCCCTGAATTCCCCAGACAAACTAAGGAGTCTTTTTCTGTATTCCTAGAGGTCCTTGGGGGTTGCCGCTGTAAGAATTCTTTTCACGTTTTATTGTTTATTTGTTTCCCCCTAGACAGAATTCTTTGAAGGCAAGTATCAATGTCTTATTTATTTTTGAACCTTCCAGTCCCTGGTACCTGGCATCCAATAAATATTTGTTGAATGAATGCGAAGTTGACTGCTTGGATGAAAAAATTAAAATGAAGCAAACTTACTTAACCATTTTCCTTAAAAGTCTTAAAAATAACTCAGGGGAGCCTACTTATATTTCCTGCTCTATATTTTTTAGAAATTAATAGCACAAAGCACCGCCTGCAAGGACAGGGAAAGAGCCCCTGGTTGAGTCATGGTATTTGGGACCGCAGGCCCCTTTTCTTTTTTGAATTGGGAAGGAACATAGCAGGGGTTTTCCTTAAAAATAAAAATCTTTTCTACCTGCTTTTCACTCACTTGCAATTTTTTTCTAATCTTAGCCACTTGAAGATCATCTAATCTCCCTCAATAAAAACTAATAATTGCCATCAAATAAATTAAAGATGAGAAAACTAAAAATAAATGTAAAAAACTAGAAGAAACTATTAATGAAGATCAAAGTAGAGTGTGTATCTAAATTAATTTCACTGACTGATTTGTGGGACGGGTTAATAAAGATGTTAATGGTAACTCCCCAGGAGCTTTCGGCAGCACTCCAGAAGTGAAACAGTAATGAGCCCAATCACGGTTCATAGATTCGGTGAACACTTGCAGCTTCATTAGCTGAGGTGCGGGAGGGCTGCTGGAGTCCCAGGGTGGGGGCTCCGCTCACAGTACATTCCAGAAACATGTCGCCAAGCTCACAGACTCTTAAATGCAAGCCTCGGTTGAAGGACATAATTATCTGGAAACGGACTCAGAAAAGTGTTATTAGCCGGTCCTGTGTCTAGGGCGCTGTTTAATTACCACATCACTCTGTTTACCCTTTGCTAGTTGGGAGATAGGTTGGAATAGTGCTAAAAGCAGCACTGTGAGGTCAAGCAGGTCTGGACATTCTGGGTCACCCCTTACTGGCTAGGTGACCAAGGCAAAACACAAAGCTCTCTGAGTCACAGCCCTCTCACCTGTAAAACAGAGGTTTAACATTGCCTCTACCTGATAAGCTGTTGTGAGTCAAACTGAAATAACGTATGCGATGTGCCCAACTCATAGTTAGTGCTCAGTGAATAGTAGTTATTACTGGCCAGCAACAAGGTGGATAATCACTTACGTGCATGTTCCTGGCAAGGTGGGCCAGGAAAGATTATTAAAAGATTATTAAAGATTATTAGGCCTAGAGTGTGCAACTGGAACTAGAACCCAGGGTTTCTAACTGCTCGTCACTGATTTCATTTAACAGATATTTATTGGCTACCTATGATGTTCCAGGTAGGGGGCATGTGTAAAATAGCAGAAGCACTAGAAAGTGATCAGGTTTGCTCCTTAATAAAACTTCAGCATTCTTTCCACCATACCATCCTGTGCCCCCTGGTACAATGAATGCTTTGGTGAAATTGACAATGAAAACACTAACGCTTGTCTGTGATTTAGTAATCCTTACTGAACATCCATTCTGTAGCATGCAGAAAACAAAGAGTTCTCCCAGGGAAGGACTCACGTGGGTACAGGGTGGCAGACCTCTCACCTCGGTTCAGTTTAGGGGGGAACAGAATGGACGCTTCCCCAGGAAAGAACAGCCTTACCAGGGGCTCAAATCGACTTAGGTGGGTATGACTGAAGGTCAGGTCTCAGGCTGTGTGAATTCAGGCAAGGTTAAGACCCAGCCAAACAAAACCAAAAGTCAATTTTGGAGCCAGGACATGTGCCCGACTTCAAGAGAAGCCAAAAATTCTAAGCGAGCTAAAAATAAGCAGCAGGCTAAGGGGAGGAGAAGCACTAGAAAGCAGCAGTTCTCACATACGGGTAACTGGGTCTGAAGTGCAGGAAGTCACCCAGTAGCTAAGCTTCCACACTTATGAAAACCAGAGTGGGAACTAAATTTTACTGAGCACCTGCTAAAAGCTAAGCACCATAGCTTTAATTTAATACATTTCTTAGAACCACCCTGCAAAGTGAGAGAGAGGGATATCATTAATGGAAAAACAATGGGGTTTGGATGCAGATTGACCATTTCCAATTCAGGGAAAGTCTCTGTGTGAACCTGGGAGAGGTTAAATTACCCCTCTCCTACTGTAAAATACCCCTACTCCTCTTGGCAGGCAGTAGTAAGGATTAACAACTATGTATGTTCTGTGCCTGGCACATAGGAAGCATTTTTAATTGATAGGATTACTCTCATTTTGCAGATTAGGAAACTGGGAAATAAGTAACTTCAAGTATTCCCAGAGAGTAAAAGGTGGAGCTTGGACTTGCCACCCCATATAAGAATTGAAGCCCATAGTTAAAACTTCTTTTATCAGTATCTTTCCCCTTAGTTCAATCCACCAAGTGTCTCCCTTGACTAATAGCTCATGTGACAGGTTGATGCTATGAGCTCCAATTTTTAGATTGTGTTTACATCAAACACATAAAGACATGCTCTTTGAGCTCCGAGAATTATAGCTCTTTATCATCCCAATAGGGGCAAGGATCATTTTAGATTTTAATATTTACCTGACCTATAGCAGTAAAAATGAAGGGAAGCTTTGACACTGAATTTAAGGTCAAAATAAAACATTCGAAGACTTAGGCTACATTGCTGTAAGGTATTGACATCTGATGTCAGATTTGACTCCTGGTTATTTCTTGCTTCCACCTGGTGGTCAAAAGTTGAAAAACCAAGTATACTGAAAATAATTGGGTGTCAGCAGGATTCATTCGCCTATCACTTATTGTACATCTGATTCTGGGTTCCTGCAGGGCTTTTAGTACCGTTTTCCTGCCTTTTGATTTCCTCTACGTTCCACCAGTGGAAAAACTTTCCACGTGCAGTGTTCTTTCCTGGGACTGTAAGAACTAGGATAATCCCGGATGCTTCCCTACAGCGGAGCTCACGTCACAAATCAGGCATGATTTTCAGCAGATATTTCTTTAAAAGTTTGAAGGCCTCTGTGGACTCTATTCCCTTCTCTATGGGAACGAGCATCAAAGAGACAGGAATAAGATGCTTTGCACGCACATCAGGAACTAATTGCCAATTTGGCAAATGCATTGACTAATGTCATGCACTGTTATTTCTAAATCCTCTCCTGTCCTTGACCCCCAGTATCTAGATGTAAACTTGGAACCATTAGTGGAGAAGGATAAAGTCTTCTGGTGCCTCAAATGGAATTGAGAGGGATTTAAACTCAGCGCTTTTGAGTGTGGTGAAATGAACCCAGCAGTACATTAATGCTAGGATTTGAGCTCACACAGCATGAGCGCTTTCAAAAACCGTGTTTAAGGAAGCAAACAGAGCTACGACAGACCCTTTCAGTGAAGCAAAAGGAGTTGGATGAAACAATCAATGACATTAAAAACCACAACTGGGCTGCAATCATGTGGGCAGAAAAAAAAAAAAAAAGAAAGAAAAAGAAAAAGCTTCTCTTTATCACAGGATCTTCACATCTAATGAGATGGTGACTGGACAACCTCCAGAGGAATAAGGCCTCTGTTTACTTTAGCTGAGAAATGTCTAAATATTTAGTTGGTTCTCTAAAAAGCCCTACATGATTCTGTAGCAAACTGGTCTCCCTAAGGTATGATCTTATCGGCTCTATATTGCTATTGGAAAAATCTATTTAAAAGGAATTTGGAAAAGTCAGAAGACATTACCATCGAAAGTACAAAGGATAATTTTTTTTTCACTCAAAATTAACTCTTTTTCACATCCTCCAAATATTTGGTTTAGGACCAATATCTTACCAGTGACCACTTTCTCTGAATTGGTTCTAAATGCTTCTCCTGATTCGTACACATGCTTTGTTCCTGTTGTTTCTGATGGTGAAACATATGCCATATGTTTCAGCATGTCCAGTGTCCAATTGGACCTTGAAGTGCTCGAGACCCAAAAGGGGGTGCCTTTTGAGCGCATTCTCTTCGGGTGGAGGGGTAGGGGGTGAAGGGTGGAACTAAGAGGACCACGGAAGAAACTTCGTAAAAATATCTCACAAAGCGGTATTTTAAACAGCAAGGGTGCACTGTTTAAATTCACGCCACTGTCCTGTATTAGTAGATTTTAACCAAGATAAAAGAGTCAGTTTGCTGTTCTAAGCATCTGGGGTCCTCCATGCCCCAAACCCAGTCTGTCCCAAATATGGCAGCCTTGGGGGCTTTCACCTTTTCAAACTTTCTAATGGTAGAATCCCCTCTAGCATGCCATTCTTTATTATTGCTTCCTGCGGATCCCTATTACGGATCACCAAAACCTCTCCCCTCCCCCACGGCAGGAGGCCAGCACAGTCCCAGGTCCCTGCCAGTTTGATGAATGTGTCTTGGCTAATTGTGTGAAAGATGGCAGCCCTTTAGCAAGTGTGACCAGTTTATTGTTCAGCCAATCACGGGAGCCTTGGTTCGCATGTGAAAAGGGGGGTGTGTTGCCGGGGGAGGGTGAGTGTTCTGGCCGCCTAGTCAAAAGAGGCGCGTTTTGGGGGGTCACAGAGCAACACCCACTTCTTTGAGGGGATGTTACTATGCTCTACTAAACCTGTAAACCTCTTACTCAAAGCACTTTTTTTCCTCCTCCCTCTTTTTTCAAGGAGATCTTTTTTTCCCATGGTGCAAGCAGGCAAGACACTGGCTACTCTGCAGATGGAGTTCACGTTCCAGGGTTTTTAATATTTCACTTTTATATTTCTGTTAGAGAACGATCCTGCTGAGAGTCTGGGAATCTGTGCTCGTCAGAACCCCCTCACTGACACTTGGATATATTGCTCTGAAAGCTATCCCAGGAGAAAAGATTAAACAAAACAAAAAAAAGAGCCTACTTTTCAAAGCCTACTTCTCAATCTGCCCACATCAAAATAAGACAACTGACCCTTTGAAGTGGAAGACACAGAGTTCTCAGTCAGCTTGCTTAAAATGGGGGTAGTAGGTGGTAGGGCAGAAAGAAAGAAGGGAAAAAAGAGAAGCCTGACGCTAAAATTGCATCCCCCTCTTACCTTGCCCATACTTAATCAAGCACAAGAGTCTCAACTGATGGCTAGAAAACCTACAACTCTGCTCATCAGAGTCCCAAGGAAAAAACAGGGAACCTGTGAGAGAAACCTGTCCAGCTGGGCCAGTATCAGGTGATATATATTTATTTAACCTATACAAACAGAAACTGTGTTGTTCTCCTAGATAGAGACCAGATAGAGCCTAGAAATTGCAGGGTAGGTGCAGACGGATGTTAGATGGTTCTCCCAAATTCTGAGCATTTGGTGTCCTCAAATTGTTGTATTGACTTAATTCGAAAATTGGGGGATCTTACTGCTACTTCGAATGAAAAGGAAAGGAATGGCAATCTAATCTAGAATGACGTTAACATAATTCTCATCTGTGACATATTTTCTGGCTTCTTTCCCCTCTTCTGTACGCCTTTGATAACTGGAGTTGAAGTGCATGGACGACGCAGCAGCAGCCAGACTGGGATGGGAGGTGGGGAGACTCAAAAGGGACTTCTCAAGTCACATAAGGGGATTTCCTTTTTAAAACACACTTTTCCTTATGATTCTGTTATCAATAGTAGCGATCCCTGTCCAAGGTATGCTGAACTTTTACTACCATGGGGACAGACATTTTGGCTATGGCTAAAATGACTCCCTTCCTTCCATAATCTCAGCCGCACCCATTGTCACAAGCGGCCCAAACCTATAGAAGCAGAGCTCACAAATGAGTGCTGGGCAATGACAGCTGGTGAAAGCGTGTGGGTGAAGGAATACAAACCCAAGCTCTAGAGGTCCGAGAATGCACCTAACCCATCCATGCAGCCCCAGCACACAGCACAGCGCCTAGCAGACAGTAGGTGCTTGAAAAAAATTTGACTGATTTGAATTAAATTGAATCCTTGCTAGAAAAACAATGGAAAGTATGTTCCTTATTGATGTTGGACCTACGAAATTTTCTTCAAAAATGAAAAATTATACATTACTTTGAAACAACAGCAAAATGAAAAAATGCAACGTCCTTCTCACTGTTCATTGGAAGCCATTTACCTTATTTAGAAAAGAACGTGGCAGGAAAGCATTTAGCCCAAGTTTTTATATTGTTCTTACCAAGGCTTTTTGTACTAAGGATCACTGTCTATTGCTTGGACCAATATGAAACCCAAAATGTTCAAAGTTCGGGGAAACAGCATATATTTACTACGGAAGCTTTGCCTCGACATCATCCAAGTTGTTTTCTACAACCAATCTGGGACCCTAAATTTCTGCTTCCATCCATGTTAGGAAGCTGAGGAAGCCCATTTTCACCAGAAAAGGAGGATGGGCAGGCAGACATATAGGCAAGATGGCAAAAGATAACCCAGGTTCCCGGCCAGCGTGGCAACTGGAGGTAGGAGCTATTGCAGGCTTGACTGTGGTCACTGCGAGGAGCGGTTTCTTTTTCCTTCCTATCTCAGGTCAAAGAGGAACGGCACTACTTTAATTCCTGTGACTGAGAGTGGCTTTTTTTCTCAGGTGGTAAACTTTAGCCATACTGAAATTGTGGACCACTTATAAATGACCTAACGCCTTTCAGTAATGGTTACGACCATTCACAAAACAACTGAAAGGACTTTAGAGTTAGTCTTAAGTCTGCTATAGGGTTTCATAATCCTGGTCAGCTCATGATGCCTGATCTCTATGAATATGTAACCATTTGAGAAAAAGTAATAGAGCGTGGAGAGGAGTGGGAAAAAATCCCCAGCCTCTTATGTGTTCTGTTTTCCTCTTTAATTGCATTCCCCCTACAATTACTCGTTCTCATTAAACAAGGATCATATCATACCAAAGTTGGTAATGACAACCATTTGGGAAGAACATGTTTTTAATAATGGACAATGTAAGATTACAAAGTCTAGAAAATATGGCTTGGACTACACTCATCTTAACCTTGTCCTTGTCTAAATGTATCTACCTCCCTTCTGATTCTGCTAGTGAAAGTTCAGCATTGGCATGACCATTACTTGCTTCTCCAGCCTCTGATACACCTTTTCATTCCATGGCTCATGGCCTGTCTCCTCCCTTCTGTCTTGATGTCCTTGAAGTGACTACTAGATAATCTGACCCCTTTATCTTGGCCCTGAGAACCCTTCTCAAAGATTTCTGACATGAGCAATACTTCCAAAACTTCCAAATTCACTCCTAGGAGCCAATCTTTGAGGACCAAGTGTGTGACTGAAAATTATCAAGGGCCAGGTGTAGAGGCAGGGCTTTTTTGTGCTTGGTTAAGGATAACTAGAGACATCTCACCTGGCCTGTCCTAGGCCTGGAGAACTTCTATCTCTCTTCTATTGCATAGATTTCTCTTTATACTTTGTGAGATATAATAACCCATAAAATAAACTCAATGATAGTCATGGGGCTCAAAAGTGAGTCCAGCTTTTGAATTGTTCTTTTGTGCCATTGGGTATTAGGAAATGGATATGGAATCCATAACAGTCATTTCAAATTTCTAGTCAGCTTGTTATGCATATTTTACAGAGGAGGAGACCTTTCTAACCTTGACTATTGTTTTGATGTCCTCCTTTAGAATGATCAGTCAAGGAAACACTTGCTGTTGAGTTGACAATACAAGAAGGACACCTGTTTTTGTGGCTAAGTTTCTCCTTGCATTGTTAATTCTCAGAGTATTCAGGAGTTCAGATCAATATTACCTGGATTGTAGTTGGGTAGCTTAGAGATTCCAGGCCAGGTATCCTCTGTAGGGACTCCCAGTATCTATATAAAGGTAAAGAAAGACGAAGAAAGGTGAAGGGGAGAGGTTGAGACAGATGGAGCAGATATGGAAACATGGAAGACAAATGAGGGGAAAGAAGAAAAAAGTAGATGTGTATCACATTATGCCAGCTGATATATGCAAGGAAGAAACTTTAATGTTTCCCACATTAGCTTCTTGAGGTAAACTGTAGTGTATTCCTATGGTTCTGAGCCTACATCTTCACTAACTCACTTGTTATTCTGAGGCAGATCAAACAGCCTGGTTTAGTCATATTCTCATCACTAAATATTTATTGCACAATCACTTTGCATCAAGACGCCATGTTGGAGTTGGAGCTATAAAGAAGTAGGAGTAATTTTGTCCCTTTGCGTTACATCAGATGACCATATATGTGTCAACATGAGATTCCTGGCAGCCTAAATTATGCCTCAGCATAGCCAGTGAGCAGTACCCCAATTTGCCCAAATGAAAAGATTTGGATTACTGACCTTTAATCAGTGAAATGCTGGCTAAAAATGACCCCAAATCTAACTCTGGCCCTTTTTTATCAAATTCATCTCATCTGCTTGTTTTTTTATCTATGTGGCTCAGCAGCTTCAAATATGGTATTTGGTTCTTCGCTTGTGGATTGTAAAGGAAACATCACTTTTGAAAAACAGCTGGCCTATGCTTTGGATTACCAAACTGAAGCTATAGTTTTTAATTAAGATGTTGTGTGACAACAAAAGCCTTTTGGAGTACAAAGCTGATAAAGTTCAGGTTTTAGATGGAGTTGTTGCTATGAGCTCCCCTGTAGATATCATCTTACCATTTTGTTAAGCACATCATTTGATAACCATAAAACCCCACAGCCAGTTATATCGGGGAGTAAGAAGCAATGTTATTTTTGTGATGTATTAGTAAAACACTGATAGCTTTTGTTATACCACTGCAACAGAACTTATGTTAGAAGCATCCCTTGTAGCAAGAGTCCAATGACTCCATTTGTAAAGCACTAGATACAGATGCCATAGATGCTATGGCAGGAAGCTAATTGCCCACAATGACTGAATAGAATCAATGAGGAATGCACATTTTAATATCTACCAGCTTGCTGACTAGGACTCTGGCTGAGAGGAATACTTTTTTGGTGTATATAAGCTTGTTTTCACACAAAAGACATTGAAGTGCTATTTTCCCTCAGACAATAACAAAAAAAGATCATGCCACCCAGTGAAATCTTCCTTCTTTGATCCATTCCCTAAACAAACTGAAAAGCTACTGAGAGGATTATAGGCTTTTCCCATCAACCACCCTGAGCTGAGGGAATGCTAAGAGTCCTGGAATCCATTTTGAAAAACCAACTGGACTAATTCTTCTTTTGTGGGAGAAGGCTAGAGGATGGGAAGCTAATTCTTCTTCTTCTTCTTTTTTTAACCCACCATCTTTCATATTTACACGGAGCATGTGTAAACAAGTGAGTGTGATTCACGTGTGCCTATACGTTTTCCGTTGGCTGGCAAAGCACAATGGAAAGAAAGCGAAGGTAATGAAGGGAAAACATTTAAAGAAATAAATGACCACATCCACAGTTATCTCTAAGATGAAACTTACCAGAGTTGTTGGTACCTTTGTACTGTGTTTAACTAAAGCCTATAAAATGGATACATTAAAAAGAAATCTTATGTTACAAGCTTTAAGTTAGAGGTTTTTAAAGTTTAAACAAAAATTTAATCTACTTTATTTGGAAATTTGATGCTCAAGTTTCTATGTGAAAGTTACTTAATTCTCTTTCACTTGAGAAAATTACTAAATCTCCACTTCCCTGTCTGGAAAAGCAAAGTCAGAAATTGTTGACTTACTTCTTCTCCAAAGGCTCTTAAAATGGTACTAGTGAGTGCTATGTTTTAACCACAGTGTGTCGGAAGGGCCGTTTATCTGCTTTTGCTGGAATGGAAACTAAAGGCACTTTGATTAATGGATTTGAAGTCTGTATAGTTTATTCTATTTTCATTTTAGAACTGAAGCCAGGATTATTTGCTAAAAACACTTATTGAAAGAATTAGATGTTTAAAAAAATTTGGTCAGAAAGTGGTGATAAAGACTCAGATATAAAAATACACATACACACACACATACATTCTCATATAGGCATCTCAAAAAGATAGCAAAATAAAGATTCAGGATTTCTCTTTGTATCTTTATACCTAAGAGTGAAATATCAGGATAAATGTATACTAAAATTGTGATTAGAGGTTGGGAGATTTAGAATGGACCCAAGGTTTTTAAAGAAGCAATTCCTACATCAGACATCAGAGAACGCAAAATAGCTTCCTAATTCATTTTGTGTAGACCACATTCAGTAAAACACAAATTCTGGGGATATGAGAAATCTGTTTAATTTTCTGACCTGTTTGAGATGTAGTGGTATAAAACATAGCATAGCTCTTGAATGTGTTGACTTTCTTACTTTGTCCTCAGAGTGTGGAGTGACAAATGTGATAATAAAACTGTTGTCTCAACCTCCTTGTACAAGATTGGGGGGAAATGAAATAAAATGAATCGGACCTCCTTGTGCCCATAAAGTATAGCTAAGAAATTTGGAACTATCTCTTTGAGCATAGATTGAAAATCAATGTCGAGTCATATAAGTTAAGAGACCTGAGAAATGATGGTGGAAAATCTAGTGAGCAAAGAAGAATACAGACTAAAACTCATGGGAACCGTGATGTTATCTTTACTGCTCAAAGAAGTCACAGCTTCATGGAGTTAGAGAATCAAGTACAATTTAAAACATTAGTTATGTGACTCACTCTTCCTCAGAACTCAAGTTAGAACTGGGTTCAGAACTCATGTCTCCTGATTCTAGGCCAGTGTTATTTTTAGTATTTATTTGTTCTAAATTTGTAATGAGCTGTCAAAAATGTCAAAATAAAGTCCCTTTGATTTACTGCAGTATGATAAGGATAAGTGAACATGGCTTCCTGGGTTGGATCTGTTGGTTTGATTTAAGACATGTTTAGGTTTGTTTTTGTTGTGTCACTCATTCTCTGGTACTTATGCCCAAATTCAAGTCCAAATTCTTTCATTTATTGAATAACCTAAAATACTCTTTAGAGGTTTGGTGTCAGTCACCAAGGCCAATTCTGGAAAGTTGAACTAATAACTAGAGAGTTATCAGACCCTGGAAAATATTAGCCCATTCTTTCTGTTCTAGGACTTCTATGTGCTGTGCTAAATTTATGATCATTTGCAAACAGTGTGTAATATAAAAAACTCAATTTATACACAACTTTTCAAATATATTAGTATATTCTTGTGGGCTATTCTAGAATATTCAAGAACATACTAATATTCTTTTCAAATATACTGATGCTGTTTGAAGGTAGCAACTCTCTTGCATGGGAGTTTCAAGAACAAAAATCTTGTGGCTTGAAAAATGTTTTTTCAGTTTATGAATGTTTCCCAATTTTTCCATGTTTCCAAAAGAAGAATTAATAGCTGTGATTCATCTCTACAAAAAAAACCTTAATTTCACAAAGCATATTTTATTTTAGCCAGGAGACAATGCTTATCAGGTCATGAATCTGTAGCACCAAACTGATTTGCATGGATTTTCTCCATAGAGGTGAGTCAATGGCTCTCCCTATACCAGCAACTAATTCTTTTCCCTTTCTCTAAATATTCCCTGTGGAGTTTCCCTTGTATTTATATGTGTGTATAAAAGATAAACTCAACAGCTTTTCTTAAGAAATAAAGGACTTCACATTGAGAATGCAATTTAATAATGAAAAAATTATATCATTCCTGGACAGGTAAAAAGTTCAGGGCTATCAAATCAAAATTGTAAAGAAGTTAAATGAAGACAATTTTCCTCACCTGCACACAGAAAACGTACTCTGGCAAGTTTCCCAAGATACCTACACTTGAAGCTGTTGGCAAAACTTGAAAGGGAGTTGGATACATTATAGAGAGGGCTAAACCCTCCAGTTTAAAGACCATGACACCTTAGGAATTTGGTTATGGTTACAGAGTTCAGTAAATAGCATACTCTCTCACACTAACATGCAAAGCCTCTGCTATATTAGGATTCTATGAAAATTTAGTGTCTTGTCTTTAGTTGACAAAAATCCAGACCCATATCTATGATAGGATAAGATATGAGAGTGGCAAAGTAGGGACACACCTAAGTAGTAATGGCAGAGATGCCCTGGGAAATTGAGACAGTAATAATAATAGGGAGCAGGAGACCCAATTCTCATCAGTGGGGTGGATTCATGGGCTGCTATGGGACAACATTGGATTTCCTGACCACTCACTCCCAAGCTTCTTAAATCTGAGGCAAATATCATGGTTTCTACAACAGTAATATATGGCTCAATATTTCAAAGTAGATGGACTGCTTCATTCATTTGAAATGCAGATTTTTTTTTCTCAGGAAGAATTCTTCTCTTACCTCCCAGATCTTCTCCAGCTGTTCAAGGATGTTGGAAACCCCAGGAAACAAAGGTTGACCCTGGAACATTTCAATAAATATGCAGCCTGCACCCCTAGCAAAGGAAACAAGAGTCAACCCAATGCTTCCTAGGAAACCAGACATGTGAAACAGATCTACTACATTTCTCCTCCCAAGAAGTATTTGGGGGACAGTTAAATAGGGGCCACATGCTATAAAGAGTCTTGTGCAAAAAAAAAAGTCCTTTTACAAACAAAAACTGCCCATAGCCCTAAGCGTTTTATTAAGATGGAACACAACCAGCAGCTAGAAGTACAGCCTACACAGCAAATATTTTCGTTCATTCAAGCTACCCATTTTGTGAGAAGGGGGTGGGGATAGGGAATACTGAAATCCCAAATCTAATACTCTCTTTCATTAAATCTAAAATGCTATCAATTGTAAGAAGCACCATTATTCTTTGTACCATTAAGAAACAACAGTAACAAAAACACTCAAGTTAAACTATGACAAAATTATTACATATTTATTTTATACTTAAGGAAAGGGCTGTTATGCATTTAATTAGATAGATTACTGTATCATATACCATACGTGCACATGCAAAAAATTGAAACATTAAGTGAAATAAGTTGGTTTCAGTATTCCTAAACCTTTTTCACATTTAGCATTTGACTCAAGACTCTGCTGTCCATGGTCACCCATGGCAGCATCCTCTGTACCAAGAGTTTGATGATGCAGTATTTCTTTTTTTTTTAAATTTATTAATAAACCAATCAATATACAATATGAGCATTCTTTTTTATATTCATCATCATGATCATTTCTCAGAACATTTATATCAATTCAGAAAAAGAAATAAAAAAGAAAACAAAAAAAATTCATACATACCATACCCCTTACCCTTCCCATTCATTGATCACTAGCATTTCAATCTACTAAATTTATTTTAACATTTGTTCCCCCTATTATTTATTTATTTATTTTTAAAATTTATTTATTCATTAAAAAAGAAACAAAATAAAACAACATACATAATCAGTAATTCACAATATCATCACTTAGTTGCATATTCATCATTTCTTAGAACCTTTGCATTAATTCAGAAAAAGAAATAAAAAGACAATAGAAAAAGAAATAAAACGAACACAGGAAAGAAAAACAAAAAAGATTATACCTACCATACCCCTTACCCCTTGCTTTCATTGATCACTAGCATTTAAACTAAATTTATTTTAGCATTTGTTCCCCCTATTATTTATTTTTATTCCATATGTTCTACTCCTTTGTTGACAAGGTAGATAAAAGGAGCATCAGACACAAGGTTTTCACAATCACACATTCACATTGTGACAGCTGTATCATTATTCAATCATCCT
>PVIY010026461.1:0-35384 GCA_004026745.1 Myrmecophaga tridactyla
AATAGGTGAGGATTGTATTTTGTAATTTTTCTAAGCAATGACTCCAGAATTTTGGCATGTCTCAATGGTATTGTAATATGGTCAAGTGGAAATAGCATTGAGAGTGGACTCAGAAAAATCTGAGCTGAATCCTGGCTCTCTGAATAGCTAACTGGGTGAGCTTTGTCATGTTCTACTTCTAATTGAGTCTGAGAATACTCCTCTATGGAAGGACCCTAATATTTTTAGATTGTAGGTTGCTATGTAGATTGTGCAAGTCAGTGTGCACAAATTTCCCAACCCTCAGACACTCAATAATATGTGATAGCTGTTATCAAAGCTTTCCTTCTTCTCAAATTGAACGTTTGTAAAACTCTTGTCATGGACATCTGTTACTTTAAGTTTTCCACCTAGCTGAGAGTTGCAGAAATGGTTTTGAGTCTTCCAAAATGATCATATATATATTTTCTTAAATTATTTAAAAAATGATTTTTTAAATGCAGAATCATTTCCTTAAATATTATTTAAGAATAGCCTGTTTTAAGATCAGCTTGATGAAGCAGCTAAATCTTAACTTCTTCTCTGTCATGTATCCATTTCCTTGTACTGATGTAAAAGAAATTCTCTAATGCACTTCATTTGATATAAAATATACCTTCATTCATAAACCATCTTCTTAATCTACAGATGGAAAACAGAAGACAACAATAGTTGCCAGGAAATTATATTAGCAAGATTATCAGGGAAATTAAGGGAAAGCACTATTATTTACTGACAGAGCAAAGGCAGATTGTAGTGAAATGGATGAATTTTACTGGCAACTCATACATAGAATAATGAGATTCATTGTATTTAATCTTAATAGAATGTATTTTAATATACAGATAGTGTCATATAACAAACATATATATAATTAAAAAAATACTTTATGGTTTGAAGGACATTCATTGCTCAATGCTTTGATAAAAAAATTGATTTTGCATCTCTCTATTCATTGTCTCTCACATAAATAAAATTTGGGTGTCATATTTCAACTATATATATCCTAAACATAAAATAAAAATTTAATTTAATAGAAAATAATTTAATGCAGCTCATAAATAATATTCTGTCACCATAGCATGTAAGTGTAGTTGAGCAAGTTAGGCCTGAAAATTTTAGTCAGGTTTATTCTTTTTTTTTGGAAGAATGAAGCTACTTTTCCAAGCTCATACTATCATTAGTGTTAAATCAGAGATTTTAATATCTTAGAGACCAAATATAATGTTTTTATTCTTTCATAAGTGTTGTCTTGTATCATACATGACAAAGAAGTGAAGATAAGAATTATAATGTAGCTGAGATTTCTTCTGTGCATGTCAGCCAAATATATTTTGAAATGAGGTCATTTTGTAGAGTATCTAGTGGTATATATTTTAAAACTTGCTTGAATGAATATTTTTAGTTCCTTTCACTATAGGGTTATGGGAAAGTAAAAGAGTGGGGGATGAAGGTGGAAGAATAGAAAGAATGAGGATTACTGTTAACAGAAATATAGTTTTATGATACACAATGCATTAATATATTTATATTATAAATCAATCTGTTATTTTATTAATATAGCCATTCAAACTACATTAATAATAATTACATTTTTGTGTGGGTACGTGTGTGGGTGTTCTCTACAAGTAAAGCATATGCTTGGATTTGTACAGAAATAAGAAATTGCCTTGATTATATACTTTTTACCCCTGAATTTTCTAAGTATCAAATGAGTGTTTTTTTGTTCTCTAGCCCTATATTTATGTTGCTATTTACTCTTTTTAGTCATCTTCCACATGGCTCTGTCATAACCTTTCTTGATAAATAATGACATATGGCTTTTCTCTCTTTCCAATTGTAGTTTTAAGCTGATTTCCTTATTCTCTTCTTAGTGTAGACTCTAAATATGACAAAACTCTACTGTGTTTCATGATGTGAGTATAAATAATTTGTAAGTCATGGAATGCCACCCAGCCCAAAGCACAGCAGATATTTCATTCCTTTAAACCCCAGAAAACTTGCCAATTTCTTAATAATGCATTAAAAACCTTAGTGTATATCATTCTGAAGGAAAAACAGATTATCACCATGCTGAAATCTCATGCCTAACTATCATGGGTACAGTATTGTGCTTCAGTCACTGATACATTCACCCAGATGCAGGTACCTCTTTCATGTTTTGCTTTTTTTCCTGCTTTTTGCTTTTAAATCTTTTTTTTTGGTCATGCACTTTTCTTTCCTCATAATCCACTAATGAAACGCTCTGATGGCATAGGGAAAATATCAGAATTGAAATATTGCACTTTAGTAGAACAATAACTGTAGATTTATACAATCAATTTATTACTGATTATTTTATATTTATTTTAGAAGCTTCATAAGCAATGACAACATATTAAATATATGGCTATCATTTCTCTTTGATAGAATTATGTCTGGAAAACCCAGCCAAGGACTTTGCAGAAATAATGAGCGTATGCACAAAGAGATATCTTTCGCAGTTATTGTTAACATTTGTAAAACAATTACAATGGTACAATAAGTTGAAGAGGCCAAAAATGAACAACTTAATATCATGTTTCTGAAGAAAGAAAACTGAAAAAAAAGATTGCACTGTTTTTTATGGCAAACTAGGTACATAGACTTCCAGAATAACTTCTGCTGTTTTATTCACAACTATTCCAAAGGAATTAAAACAAAAGGATCATTGCCAAGAAAGAGCGGATAAAATATTTTCATGTAAAAAGGCTGTCCTATAAGATAAATTGAAACATAAATCTAATTTGTGCCTGTTTTAGCCATCTGGGAACATTTAAAAATTAGATCATTTTCACCCTGTTTTCCTTTTTTTAATTTAATACAATTATGTAAGTTAAATATGGTTTCTCCACTTTTATAATCATGATCATCAAAGAAAAGATTTTCATGTGCATCGTAGCAACTTTTGGACTGATACTCAAATGCTATTCTCCACTGTAACATTTTTACATGCAAAAATCCAGATATTAATTGTTTTAGTGCTATTAAGATGATGTGATATAAGTAAGGGTAGTAGAAAATTTAACAAGAAATAACCTACTTAAATTCAGTTTTTAATTTTTTTATATGAAAAATTTATAAAAATATGAATGAAACCATGTCTTTCTTTTATTTACACAGAGAAATGCACCCATTTGGGCCCCATTCCTTCATCAATGTCTGTCCTTTCACTGCCTAGCTTATCATATGTCCTTCTAAGAAAGAGACATGGGGATATAATTGGTTGAACCCTATTTCACCAGATATTGCCTTGCAGCCCTACATAAACCGCAATGTCAGAGTTACCATCACATTTGGAGTTTTGCAATATTAAGTTGAAAAATTTGACAGAGATCACCATGTTTATATTGAAGGGATTCACAGATGATATTGGGATAAATGTCTTCCTGTTTTTCCTATTTCTAGCAATCTATCTTTTTACTCTGATAGGAAATTTGGGACTGGTTTTATTGGTTATTGGGGATTCCCGGCTCCACAACCCCATGTACTATTTTCTGAGTGTGTTGTCATTCATGGATGCCTGCTATTCTTCAGTTATAAGTCCCAAAATGTTGGTAAATTTACTGGCAGAGAATAAAACCATTTCATTTCTTGGATGTGCAACACAAATGTTTCTGGCTTTTACTTTTGGGACCACAGAATGTTTTCTCTTGGCTGCAATGGCTTATGATCGCTATCTAGCAATCTACAACCCACTTTCTTATTCAGTTAAAATGTCACCTCCTGTCTATGTGTCACTCATCATTGCTTCCTATGTTGGTGGGATCTTGCATGCTACTATACACACAGTGGCCACTTTTAGCTTATCCTTCTGTGCATCCAATGAAATTAGACATGTCTTTTGTGACATCCCTCCACTCCTTGCTATTTCTTGTTCTGACACTCACATCAACCAGCTTCTACTTTTCTACTTTGTTGGGTTAATTGTGCTAATTACTATATCAATAGTCCTGATCTCATATAGTTTTATTCTATTGGCCATTCTGAGAATGCATTCTACTGAAGGGAGGCAAAAAGTCTTTTCTACCTGTGGATCTCACCTGACTGGAGTATCAATTTATTATGGGACACTCCTCTTCATGTATGTGAGGCCAAGTTCCAGCTATGCTTTGGACCATGACATGATAGTGTCTATATTTTACACTATCATAATTACCATGCTGAATCCTGTCATCTACAGTTTGAGGAACAAAGATGTTAAAGAGGCAATGAAGAAACTGTTTGAGAAAAATTGGTTCATTAATAAAGTTCATTTCTTGCATTGAGTCAAACTGAAAAGAATGCTGGGGGTTAGCCCATATCTTTATGGTCAAGAAGTAGAGAAGAAATTGGCTTGTTTTTAGCTGATATACCTGTGCTGGCTTGAAGCTGTTATGTGCCCCAACAAAGGTCATTTTCTTTTAATCCATTCTTATGGGTGCAGACCTCTGGTGAGTGGGACCTTATGATTAGGTTGTTTAAATTGAGGTATGATCCAGCCTATTCAAGGTGGGTCTTAATCCTTTGCTTGAGTCTTGTATGAGAGGGTAAAAAAGACAGAAAAGCTGAGAGAGGTTATAGAGAAAAAAAGCCAAGATAAGTAAGAAGGACCCAGAGGAACTGAGAGAGAAACTACTAAAACCAGAAGCTGAAAGCAATGAATCCCTGGAGTGAATGACAAGCAGATGCTGGCCATGTGCCTTCTCATATGATAGAGGATCCCTGGATGCCAACAGCCTTTCTTCAGTGAAGGTATCTTTCTCTTGATGCTTTAATGTGGACATTTTCATGGCCTTAAATCTTTAAATTTGTAACTAGTTAATCCCTTAGGTAAAAGCCCACACATTTCTGGTATCTTTCATTCTGGCTGCTTTAACAAAACAAACAATACTTTAGAATGTTTCCAAATAAATAATTAGCTAGCCCTCCTATGCAACATTACACAAGTGTAGATTAACCATGTCATCTATATAGTTATGAATATGTTCAAACATATCCATATTAAACATTCACTGATATACATATATTGTTGCTTTTAGTCATTGTGTAATTGATTTTCACTTGTTATAGAGTTAATGTCTTCAGAATTTGATGGCTTCATATATTTTCCCATTTTCATAGTAATTCCTCAGAAATCCATGGAAGGACTTCTCTGTGCTCAACTCACTTGCTCCATTTATCCTTCTACCCAGGCCCCTAGATGTGTGTTTCACACTCTTTGGCCCAACACCATAGAATTTTATTCCATCATTAAAGTCTTTCTTTTCCACATCCCAATTGCATATATGTATTACATCTATCCTGAAATTTCTCAAAATATACTGAAACTACATGATGTTTATATAGAGAGTACATAAGGATCAGTAAAGACAAATAAAATTGTAGCTTATGATGAACTTTCAACTACAGATATAGATGCTCCAACAAGCTAAAAAAATCCTCATATTTGAGGATTCTTACATGCAGGGTACTGGGCTCAGCTTCTACCTCTACTTTTACTGTCTGTATATGAGGAATGACTTTCCATTTGTTATTGCTCCTCAAAGTTACACCTAGTGAGCAAGGCGCATGATGGAAAGATTTTCCTTTCAAGGCATCCATGCTTCTACCTTATTTATTTTTCTGTATTTACTTTGGTTCCAAGTTTTGTTCATTAGATACAGAAACTCCCCTTGAGCCAGCTCCAGATAGGAGTACTCAAGGGGGATAGATTAATTTTCCCTTGGATTACAATTTAAATATTTGATGTGACTGCTGAAGATTGAAGGTGAACTAACTTGAGAAAGAAAAAAAACTGAGAGGCCCAGCCTTAGGTACATCCCCTTACCTTCTTGAGTTTTGCTTCTAGGAGCCCCAGCATGTTTCCACTGAAAACTTCCTTTGTTCCTCATCAATAGGAAAGGAAAAATAGTCATTTGAAATATTCCCAAAGCATACTTTCCTCCTTAAGAAACTCCTGCCCTTAAGTGATGCTATTTTACCGGAGTCTAGCCAACCTAGATTTTCAGAACTTAACTTACCTGGAGGAAGATAGGCACCCAACTCCAGGTGTGTCTGTTCCTCCTGCATCACTTAGTGGGTGAAAAAACATTCATGAAGGTCACAGTCCAAGGACACAGGCTTGCTAAAAGACTGAAACCTTAGGGGATAATAGAACACATACCTCTCTCCACATCTTATCAACACATTAATAGGGTTATTGTATAGAAGAATGCATTACAATTGTAAAGAATTGAAAGGCTCAGACCAAATTAAGAAGGAATCCCTAAAGGAAACCAAGGACAACAGAGGAGAGAAAAACAAGAACAGAAGAAATTTAACTGCTGAAATGTACAACTACAGGAAACAATAAATACAGCCTAAATCCCAACCAGATGAACATAAGACTTCATGCTAAAAGTCATTTACCTCAGTTACCATTACCTAAAACATCATGTCTGCCTTTCAACAATAAAACACATGGCAGGCTAAAAGGCCAAAAAAAAATCTGAAAATGCTCAACATCAGAACCAGATTCAAATTTGGCAGAGATATTGGAATTATCAGAGGAATAATTTAAAATAATTGAGATTGATATGCTGACAGCTCTGAAGGAAAATATGGACAACATGCCAAAACAGTTGGGTAGGAGGTAACATGAGCAAGATTGTGGAATTAGACACATCTGGAACAAAGGTCCTGAGATACAATGAAAAATGTGTAGAATTTGACAGAATTAACTTTTCCCAAACTCTGCAGGACAATCAAGACTAGACTATGACTCAACAAATAACTAATATTATTTTCTGAAAATAGGAAATAAAGAAAAACATGTAAGATATTTCTAAGAGCCCCAAGGCAGTTTGTTTATCCTGGGCCCCTGCCCCTCCCTTAATTCTGTCTGATGGTTTGAATGACCCACACTGATGGCCTGTCCACATTCAGGTGAGGGTCCCTGGGACCTGATTGTTGCTGCCCATAAATGAAAGCTTTGTATTTATTTGAGCCTAAGGAGTGGCACAGAAAACTACCAATTTCTCTTATGAATACAGATGCAAAATCATCAAATTCTAGCAAATTGAATATTATAGCATATTAAAATGATTATCCACCATGAGCAACTACTAAGAGTTATCCCAGGAATGCAATGGTGGTTCACATAAGAAAAAATCAATGTAATACACAACACTAATATGTGAAGAAAAAGTGTATTATATGAATTTTTGTAGAGTAGGAATTTGACAAAATCAAACACAATTCCTTAATAAAGTCACTTGGTAAAAAGGGATGGATGGAATCTTCATCAATATGGTATGAGGAATATACAAAATGTTCACAGCTATCATTATATTTTTACTGTTGAAAGACTGAAAACCTCCCACCTCAGGTCCAGGACAAGACAAGAATGTCTGCTTTCTCCACTGCTACAAGAATTATAGCATCTGATACGTGCTATAATGCTGTATGGATGAACTTCAGTGAGATAAGCCAGATATAAAAAGTCAAATTATAGTGTATTCAAACATATGAAATGACTAGAACAAACAAATTCGCAGAGACAGAAAGTAGATTACAGGTTACCATGGGCCAGGTTGTAAAGGAATTGGGGAGTTATTGCTTAATTGGTGTGTGAAGTAATAAAAAAGTTTGTGTATTGAATTAACATGATGGTAGCGCAATAATTAATGTAGATAATACCAGTGAATTGTACACTTGA
Organism: Myrmecophaga tridactyla; assembly: GCA_004026745.1. Classification (NCBI taxonomy): domain Eukaryota; kingdom Metazoa; phylum Chordata; class Mammalia; order Pilosa; family Myrmecophagidae; genus Myrmecophaga; species Myrmecophaga tridactyla. The sequence goes on from PVIY010026461.1 coordinate 7,715, forward strand.
ATGTGGTTAAAAAGGGAAGTATTGTTTTATAAGTATTACTATAATAAAAGGTCAGGAAAAAAAACACAGAGGGGTAATGCCAATAGAGATGGAGATCATTAGAAAGAATCAAGAGGAAATGCAAGATATCAACACTGTAAGAGAAATAAAGAATGCCTTTGGTGAGATCACCAGATGATTGAACATGGCCAAGGAATATATCAGTGAGTTTGAAGATATGTCAATAGGAACTTCCCAAACTGAGGAATGATGAGTAAAAAAAAAAAAGAATTAAAGATGGGACAGAGTATCAGGGAACTGTGGGGCAATAACAAAAGATTTATATATGCATAATGAGGAAGACTAGAAGGAGAAAGAAATCACCAGAGGAAATATTAGTATTAATGGCTAATATTATTGACACTGTGGTGGTGTGTGTCTAGAAAAGGCCATGTTCTTTGAATCCGTTACCATTTGTGCAGACCTGTTGATGGAGTATTTTGATTAGGGTATTTCAATTGCAATATGATCTATTCCCTTCAAGGTGGGTCTTAATCCCCTTTATGAATCCTTTATAAGAGGATGTAGGACACACAGAAACAGTACAGAAAGGTCAGAGAAGTCCCAGAGAAGCTAAAATGTAATTAAGAGAAGTTCATAGAGAAAAGCCCTGGAAAAGGACCCGCAGAAGCTTAGAGAGGAAGTCACTGGAACCAGAAGCTGAAAGCAATGAAGCCCAAGAGCATGAGACCAGCAAACACTGGCTGCTTGCCTTCCTATGTGACAGAGGCACCTCAGATATAAGCAACCTGTCTTCAGAATCCAGGTATCATCCTTTGATGCCTTGAGTTGGACATTTTCATGGCCTAAGAACTGTAAATTCTAAGTCAATAAATCCCCAATGTAAAAGCCAACCCATTTCTGGTATATTTTGCATTCCAGCAGCTTTAGCAAACCAGAACAGTGTACCTCATATCTTTGTTTGGGGGACTTGGGATAGGGTGGGGATTATGGTGGGGGAAAGATACAAAGAAGAAGAAGAAAAGAATCTTGCTTTGAAAGAGGTTATTTTAGAGGCAGAGTTTATAATCTATAACAAATGAACATTTGCAAGTGTAACACATTGAGTCTCTAGGTATTGACTTTGGGGTGGAGTCCAGATTGATTCATCTGACTCCTTTCTTGTCCTTTGGCTATAAGACTAAAATAGTTGGAAGATGGGAATGCGCCCCTCCCATGTGAGAATGAGAACTATATAGGAGGTACCTATGGCAATTTCATTTAAGGTTGCTTCATGTAGTTTTGCTTGACTGGTGGCATCTTTAGCCCAAATGAGTTTCCAGTCTGGTACAGGAACTTAGGTGAGAGTAACTTAGAAAGTCTTATTTCCTTTTTTTCCCTGTCCTCCTTGCCTTTTCTTCTTACTTGAACCAATTGGTGGTATATACATATTACTATGATTCTTTCTACATCATACTCTATACAAAGGATGGACTTCAGAATATGCTTTGCTGAAGTTCTAAGTTTTGTTTTGAGAGAAGTAGATAAAGACTTTGGCATTTAATTCAGTGGTATAAAATGTAGAAACAAGGTCCACTTCATATTCTTTTCCTTGCTTTAAAGCTGAATGAAGAATTCTGTGACAAACTTGAAGGAGGAATCTAAAACAGATTTAGAGAACACATTTCTGTTCCTATCACTTAATCCTCAAATTGTAATTTAGTTCTTACTTGTTAGTTGTATTATCTTGTATTTGGTTTATTTCAGTTTTACAATAAGTTTGAAAATAGTACAAGAAAATCTTTTATGAACTTGTATTGTGCACTTTCTCATTGTATCTGTGTTTTTCTGTTGTTTGTTTTGGTCTGCTTAAGCAAGAAGTAAGAAGTTAAAATTCATGATACAATATAGTTGTACTTCAGGCCCAAATGATTTTTTTCATGGCAGGTTCTGGAAATCCCACATCATACCTACATCTGGTCTTCAGAAGTACTGGCATTTTGAATAATCTTGTGATACATATGATACAATTATATTGTATGATTTTTCAGTGAGCAGGAGATCCAGGCTCCAGAGAAACTCATTGGTGCTTGGGGTAGTCAAGGGACAAAGGAAACAGTGTCCCATAACTGGAATAATGAATCTCTGGATTATGAAGTCATGTCCACATTCCTTTTTCTTTGAGAAATTCGAAACCATGTTGAATGTTGTCACAAAACTTGATAAATTTAGTCAGCATTTTCCAGTATGCATTTTGACTTGTTTGCATTTTTAATATTTTTATGTTTTAAATATATAGCAATTGAGCCATGTTGCAACATTGTAGAGGTAGTTCTCTAACTTTAACTTAGGTGGGCACAGACATTAGAAATATGTCTAGGGATTTAATTTAGATTCATAGTGTCCAGAAGACTGTCTCTGGCAGGTTCAGCATGCTGACCTATTGAGAGACTCTTGTAGGGTCATATACTAACTGATTGACAGGTTCTGATAGGGTCTGTGTGTTAACATTCTACCTGTTCTCTGATTGTGCTGATTGATAATGTATGTATTTTATTGTAATTTGGTCTATAGCATGTGTCCTACAAAGGCAGGAAATAAATATTTCACTTTTTCTTAAGAGGAAATCATGTACACTAAGATTTTTAATAGACTTTTCTTTCAGAGTAATAACCAAATTCTCATAATTCTGTAAAAGAAGAAAGTTATACATTGCTTATGGGGTAGTTTGTGAACTCAGCTAAAACAATGCGTATTCAAGGCCTGGAACTGTTAACTCCATTTGAAATTCTCTCACACAAACCTGTGCTCCTAGGTGAGATTTCACATTCACTATCTGCTTTCAAGACTTTCATGTCCTCAGCTTTCCCAGTTATAGAACACCATATTACATTAAATAATACTGCTGTTTTTAGTCTGTCATGCATTTGGCTTTTATTCCTAATCTAACAAATGAAAATGCAAAGGAAATTTTGCATTAAAAATGATTTTGAGTTGACAAATATTTTCTTTCCAGTATGCCTTTAGCTTGATATCTATGACCAATATTTACCTCTTCAATGTTTTTGCATCTGAATTGTTTCTGTATGCTTTTTATTGTGCTGACATAATAAGATCAACTTATTCTGATATAGTGGTGGTTTTGCTGTGGCAAAAGCAAAGGACTGATCACAGGCTGTGCCCTTTGGAGGAGAGTGGGGGTGCTGATCACCACTCAACTGAATGAGAATGAGCTGACTTGGGAAGCCAAGGAAAAGAATTTTAGTACAGATTTCCTATTCACAGCTCTGTTGAATGAAGGAAAATAAGTTAAGTATTTAAAGAATTCTGATTTAATCTAGTAACATTCATATGGCATTTCACTCAAATCTACATAAAATATGTATAACTGTACTTGAAATATGTTTTATATGTGTATAGAATGGGTAAATAAAATGAGTAATTTGAACCTAAAAAAAGCACACATCTTCATAAATTAAATATAAGGTAGGTTTTAATGAGCATGCATATGTCATATATCTCATGTTCATCTCTAAGGTCTTCAGCCAAGTAAGTTTTTGAGATGTATTAATTTTACTATATATACATATATTCTTTGATGCCTTCTTCACTAATAGAATAATATTACTATATTGCTTTTTTTTTTTTTTACTATATTGCTTTAATGTGTATCTACTCCTGTGCTGGTTTGAAATGATGTATGACCCCTAGAAAAGCCATGTTTTAATCCTAATCCCATTTTGTAAAGGCAAGAGTTTCTTCTAATCCCTAGTCAGCATTGTAAATTTGGAACTGTCATTGGATCTCCCTAGAGATGTGATTTAATCAAGAGTGGTTGTTAAACTGGATTAGGTGATGACATGTCTCCACCCATTTGGGTGAGTCTTGATTAGTTTCTGGGGTCCTATAAAGGAGGAAATATTTTGGAGAATGAATGAGATTCAGAGAGAGTAGAGAAGGCTGCAGCACCACAAGAAGCAGCAGAGAGTCCATGAACCAGTGACCTTTAGAGATGAAGTAAGAAAATGCCTCCTGGGGAGCTTCATGAAACCAGAAGCCAGGAGAGAAAGATAGCAGATGATGCCATGTTCACCATGTGCTGTTCCAGCTGACAGAGAAGCCCTGACTGTGTTCACCATGTGCCTTTCCACATGAGAGAGAAACCCTGAACTTCATCGGCCTTCTTGAACCAATGTATCTTTCCCTGGATGCCTGTGATTGGACATTTCTACTGACATGTTCTAATTGGGACATTTTCTCGGCCTTAGCACTGTAAACTAGCAACTTATTAAATTCCCTTTTTTAAAAACCACTCTGTCTCTGGTGTATTGCATTCCAGCAGCTAGCAAACTAGAACAACCCCATTCAATAAATATATTTTTTCTTTAGTAATAAATACTCAGTTAGATCCTAATGACTGAGTTCTATCTGTATCATTAAAATTGACAACTTTGTGTGTGTCTTTCTGCTGATCCATGTGGAACATCTCTGTGAGATATATCCAGGAGTAGATTGCTGATTCATGACAAATGAAAAAAAAATTCTTATGGATCCTTTCACAAAAACTTTTACTTTTACTAATAGACATTCAATCATCAAGAATATTGTCTTTGAGTGGCCTGTTCATTTCTAGAACTAAGAAGAAATGTTTGTCATAACTTGCAAATATTTCAGAAAATGTAACCCTGAACTTCAAATGAGAGAATGAATTTTAATTTCTAAATTTGAAATAAGATATTTTAATTCATTCAGAGTTTTATTAAAATTGAACCCCATGACCTCTGGGGAACACAGCTAGGGAAATAGGAAGGTCTCTCTACATACTTAGATCAATGAGCTGCAAATAAAAAAATGTGCTTTAATTTTCTTAATGGAAGATAACAGAATAGGGGCAGTAGAAATAAGGAACTATAGTTAAATATGAGGGAAATTATTAAAGAGAGAAAACTAATTTTTAACAATCCACTTGGTGTATGTCACTTTGATATCATAATTTGATTTTCTGATAAGATTACAGATGAATTTAAATGTAATTTACTAGTTTGATAATTAAACCAGAAGTCATTTTATTTTGCCATTATTTGTAAAATTTCATAGTCTTTTAAGCTTTATGAATTTATAAAAATAATTCAAATAGATGAGGATATAGTGTGTATTATTTCTAGGCAATAATGAATCCAGAATTTTACATGTCATGATAGGATTCTGTACATGGTCCAGTAGCTTAGCAATTAAAAAAAATTAACTGTTGGGTTAAAGAAATTTCAGCTTAAATTCTGGTTCCGCTAACTGTGTGACTTTGTCAATTATATAGCTAGTTTGGTGTGCATTTTCTCATGTATAAAAAGACACTATTTAGTTTGAAGATTGCTATTTAGATTATGTAAAATAATATCCACAGAAATCCAATAACTATTATCATAGTTTTTCTTTTTCTCAATTTTAATGCTTGCAAGACTGTTTACAAAGATATCTGTTACTTTGTGACCTCAGACTATATGAGAATTGAGGAAATGGTTTTGAGTTTTTCAGATTGATCATGTTTTATTAAAAATTCATGATCTAAATGTTTCTAACCTCTGTAGTATCTTTAAGTGAAATAAGCTACACATATACACAACCTGTTTAATAATCCTGAGGGAATGATATTTAATATATATAACTGTGATATAGCATATAAATATATATATGAAGTAGAAATACTGAGCCTTTGTTTAAAGTCCAATTTACTTTTCAATGCTTTCATAAAAAATAACTGATCTTTTTATAACTTCATATTTGTTTTAGATAAATAAATGTAGACATGCTATCTCAATTTTGTTCAGCTTTCACATGTAATCAAAAATTTTATTAAGTACATATATTTCAATGCATCTCAGAAATAAGCACTCTGCAATAGCACTATGTTCATGAAATTGAATAGGACATGCAAAACTTTTAGCATTGTTAGTTATTCTTTGGTTTACAAAAGTGAAGTTACTTTTCCCAGTGCACAGGGTCAATAAGTGCTAAACCAGACATTGCTATACAAGATTAAAGAGGCAGGCTTTTAATCCTCCATAATTGTTTCTTCTCAGTAATGCTAGTGAACTGAAAGTTAGAGTTGTATTGTTGCTGAAATTTCTCTGACATAGTCAATATATATTATGTGATGGTCCTTAATAGACTACCTATTGACACATTTTTCAAAATTTGTTTGCATAAGTTTATTTCCATTCATTGTGTTTCTTCCTATTTTCCTAAGTCTTATTTTGTCCATTATGTTCTTCAGCAAATATTTCTGTATCTAGTACATAGGTTGTCATAAGAAAGACAGAGATATAAGTAGAGAAAAATTAGGGTAGAGAGATAGAAGGAGAAATTTTTTTGAAAAAGCTTTGATTTTCATTATGCTCAAATAATATATCAATGCATAATTATATTAATGGATACCTTTATAAGTTATTTTATTAGCTAGCCACTTAAACTAAATTATAAATTATTATTAGGTTTATTTGTGTGTTTTCATGAAACAATTTAAATTGTTTTAATTTCTACAGAAATTAGAATTTAGCTTAATTATATAATTTACTCAAGAATTCTCTGAGTTAGATAAGCATATTTCTTCACTAATACCATAAATATGAAACTATTTTTCATTGGAAAAATCTTTGATCTAGATCTCTGAGAACATTTCTAAGAAATTTTAAGAATGTGCACTCTCTTCTTGACATATGAACATCTCATATGTGTTTCATGTTATGGATATAAAGCATTTGCAAGTCACTGAATGCAGCCTAGCCAATGTATGGAGCATGCTTTACCCCTTTAAATATGGAAAAGTGCAGTGGCCAATTAATTAAATGGGCTCACACACTTTGATCTCTGACATGCTGAGTGATAAAAAATGTTCCCATGATGAAATCTTGTTCCTATTTATAGATAGTGGATTAAATTGTGTTCAATCACTGAGGCTTTCATTTCATATACATATACATTTTTAATGTTTTCTTTTGTTCTTATTTGCTTTTTGTTCATGCACTTTTTTCCTTACACTCCACCAAATTAGAAACAATGTGATGGGAAAAAAAAACAGAAATGAAACACTACTTGTAGCAAAACATCATGATTAAATTATTCTGCAATGGCTTTTAAAATATTTTAATAGTGATTGTTTGATGATATTTATTTCGTAGTTGTTTTAGAGACTACATGAGCAAATATAATATATAATAAATGGCTATGCTTTCCTTTTGACTAAGAGGTGTCTTGAAAATCCATGCAAGAAACTGCAGTAATAGTGACCATATGAACAGAAAAGCACTGAGTGTTGCCACGAAGTTAAAATTGAACAACCACAACAATGGCACATCAAGCTGCAAAGCCCAAAATGCCAGTTTATTGATATGCATTTCAAGGAAAAAACTGGAAAATAAAAAGACCTTTTTTTTTTAATTTGCATATGGGCAGGAGGCACCAGGGATCGAACTCCAGACCTCCAGCACAGCAGGTCGGAGCTCTGCCTGCTGAGCCATGGCAGCCGCCCTAAAAAGACCTTTTAACCATTTTCTTTGCAAACAAGGTGCAACCACCTCTGAAATACTTCCTGCTGTCCTGTTCACACTATTACTGAAAGACTATTGGAACAAAATCATTGGTGGAAAACAGCACAATTTCATTTGGTATGAAGGGCTTTCTTATGATACAAGTTGAAATGTGAGACTAACTTATCCTGATTGGTAGTCATCTGGAAATATTTTAAAATTACATAATTTTCACACCTGCTTCATCTTTAAATTTAACACAATCTTGTGATGTGAATGTGGTTGTTCACCTTTAAAATTATGACCATTAAGGAAAGACATTTTATACATATAGTAGCAAATATATAACAAGTAATCAGATTTGTGCTTTCCACTGTAACATTTTTGGATTTAAATTACAATATTCATTTGTGTCTCTGCATTTTAAGTAATATAATATGAGAACAGGTTGCAGAAAAATGATCAAATATGAACTGGAAGATAAATACTTAATTTTGCAAATTTCTCTTAAGACTTATTAAGCAAAAAAACAAATGATTCAGTTTCATTCTTCAATAAATTAATCAGTAGAGTTAGAACATCTGAAAATAGAATGAATGAACTTGAAGATATGAAAATAGAAATTATTGAAATAGAAAGATATTTAAAGTAAGAACAAAGTGGGAAAAATTATCCAAAACTGTGGGACAATATCAAACATTTTAATTTACATGTAGTTAAGTTGAACAAAAACGTAGAGTGGAATGAACTAGAAGATTTATTTAAGGTGATAATGGCCAAGACTTTTTCAAAAATTAAAAAAGATGATTTGAAAGATGCCAAATCATAGGGCCACAAATATAAGCAAATTCCTAGAAAGGCTAAATACAAAAACACATCTAGATTCACCTAGATTCATCAGACTAACTGCTGAAAAACAAAATATACTTTTAAGAAGGCAGTCAAAGCAAAATACCTATCACATGTAAAAGAGGAAATGTAATTATTGTAAGAGACTTGCAATGGATAATGATACAAGCCAGAAGATAATGGAGTGATATATTTAAGAACATATCTGAAATGTATGTGAAATATAAAAAGATGCACTCAAGAATTCAATATCCACTGAAAGCAACTTTCAAATATAATCAAATAAAGATCTTTTAGGGAAATTAATATACCCACACACTCACACACAAATATCTTTTGTCAGCGAACTTGTGCTTTAAAAATTATCCATCATGAATATTATAATAGAAGGAGAGTTGGGCTTAAATATAGGCATAACTGACACTAACAATGTAAAATTGGAGTTAAATATATCAAATATTTGATGTGTGAAATTTCAATGGTTTTAGAAATAATTGCCTTATATAAAACTAGGTTGATTAGTTGTTGGGTTGATCCACACTTAAAAGGAAAATTTATGAAAAATAACAACATGTGAAAGAAAATTCATTCTGTACTATTTTAAGTTCTAATATTTTAATTTATGAGGTATACTGTTTTAGGTATACTATCATAAATCAAACATTCATATAATAATCCTTAGGGCAACCACTACAAAAAGAGAAAACAAAAATAACCTAAGGGATTAAAGTAAGGATATCACTATAGTTAAAAATATTAAAAGTATAGCAAGAAAATGTAAAAAACAACTTTTAGTTGTTAAATTTGATGATTTAGAAGAAATGTGCAGTTCCTTAAATGCTCACATCCGAAGAAATATGTACTCTTTTCAGTCTTTATGTCTATTAAAGAAATTGAATTTTTTCCAAAAACTGCAAATGACAAAAATTCTGAAACTTTTGCAAATGTGAAAATCTCACTTTCCCCTCAGACTAGAATGTGGACAGTGCAATGTGAAACCTCTTTAACCATGCAGAAAGCAACAACATAAAAGAAAGCTCAAGGAAAAGAGCCACAAAGCCTAGTCAGCTACAGTCTGCACTGTTACATCCGAGGAGGATGCTTTCCCTTTCTTATACCAACCAGCCTCTACCTGGTTAATACAGGTTCTTGCTCCAGCCCAATCACATCTTCTGATAAACCCTTATGGAGTGCTCTCTATGTTCCAAGTTCATCATCTCTACAAATCCAGGCATTCAAATATATTTATTGAAGCACTATTTTAGCAGTTGGGGATACAGCATTGAACATAATTGTCAAAATTATCCTGTGCTCATAAAGCTTTCACAGTGAAGAAAAATGAAGAAACAGAAGGTTTAAGCACAATATACAGAATATTAGATGGAGCAACTGCTATGGAAAAAATGCAGGATTGATGACAGATGTGATAGATGCAATTTTAAATAACTTGTAAGGGATGGTCTTAACAGGAAGAGAATGAGACAAGACCTATGCATCATTTTTGGGAAAAGAAAATTCAGGGAGAAGAAAATATATGAATATTCCATGCACAAAAATGAATGTGTACAGTGAATGGTGAAGAGTGAATGTGGTAGCTCCAAAGTGAAAGTGATGGATTCAGTGATAAAGGATGAGTTTATAGGGGCAGAACATGTTGGTTGTGTGGGCTCTTGAAAAAGTCGATGTGATGGGAAGTCTTCAAGATTTTGTGAAGAAACTTGATATGATACCACCTATGTTTTAACAGCATCCTTAAGCCTTTTCCTTGAGATTATACTCAAGGAATCTAAGGAAGAAAGAGGGAGACTATCTAGAAAGCTCTGGCAATAATGTAAAGACTGTGATTATGGTTCCTTTAGCAAAGGTACTGAGAAGAGATGTGAAGAAATAGTCATATTCCTAATATATTCTTCACAGAGGATCAGTATGGTATCCTGATGGACTTGATGTCAGGTGTGTCACATAAAGAAATTGCCAGAATGAGTCATAAATCTTTGTCTGAACAAGTAGGAGTATAATTTTCCATTATTGGGGATTAAATTGGAGATATTGCAGGTACCTACCTGAGAGTTATCCGGTGAAGATAAACTGAGTTAATTACATCTCCAATGCGCTTTGAATATTTTCTGGCACTTGTAGATGCTCAGTAAAGATAATCTATTTTTAGATTAACAGAGTATCAGCAATCATCATCACTCAATCATTTGCAAACAAAAACTATTGTTTATATTTGTCATGCTCTATTCCAATCTCATTTTTATCATTTTAAGCAGTTCAACTTTGAAATACATAGAATTTTGATATACCATCATGAACAAAATATTTTGTCTTAAAAACACTTCAGACCACATCTTAAATAAAATATAATATAAACTGATATAAATAGGGAGACTAGAGGGGTAATATGAAGAGTCTACTGTTTTCACATTCTGCAAAATTTGTGGCATTATTTAATAACATTATAAATGTTTCCTAGAATATATTATAAGAAGACAGGGTAGTGCAAATTTAATTAAAATTTAGATAATTACTTATTTACTGCTGTCTGAAAAATTAGAATATCTGATGACCAATGATGTCAATAGAAACCAATACCACACATTTTCTATAACATAGAATGTACATAGATGAAAACAAGGACAGAACATTTCTTTAAATGCAACAGAAAGTGTAAAAGGCCTGCAAGTATAAGAAAAGACACAGTGTATGTACAAGATGAGAGATTAGTCAAAAAAGTATATCATTAAAAAATATTGAAGACATACCAAATTGCAAACAAAAGAAAGAGGAATTGCAATACATATAAATTCAAGACAACATGGAATTTAGAGCAAAATTCAAACTTAGCACAATAAGTTTGGATGTAACAATAACATATTGAAGTGGTTTGCAGATGGCAAATGGTCATAGGCCATTGAACACAGAAAGAAAAATTCAGTGATAGCCAGAAAGACAAATATATATATATATACAGCTGGGTGAAGCAGGTTAAGAATGAAATATACTTGTTGGAAATTAGTAAATTCTCTAAGGTTTTAGGAGTGATGAATATTGAGCAACTGAGGTCAAGGAAGGACAGAGACTGAGGAAAAAATACATGGGTGTGGGAAGCTGGAGATTCAGGTAAATTATCAGTATCATCCCTGCATTCTCCAGCAGAGTAATCAGGTATATCAGAAGAAACAGTTTAAAGAGGACCCACTGAATTTCCTCAAAGTTTATCAATCCCATAGGATGAAGTCAGGCACATTTGTGTTATTCCCACTTCCTGTGGCATACAAGTGCTGTAAACTGTTGAGAAATCAAGGTAAAATTTAACATAAATGACTTCAAAACTGTTTCTGTTTATAGGAATGACATGACACTTTCTAAAAATCATTAGCAATTTCATAAATTCATAATAAACAGTAATTTGCAAGATATGACTGGAAAATATTTTAGTTTTACTGCCAAATATAATTAGCTGTGCTACAAAGGAGGTGCATTCTTTGCTTAATGAGCACAAATGACCAATTCCTGAGACACTGGGATTTCAGAGAGAGCTCATTGCTAGGCATGAAGCAGATCATATAGCCTTTCACCCCAAAAATCTGTCTCTCCAAGTGTTCTAGTTTGCTAGCTACCAGAATGTAACACACCACAGACAAATTGGCTTTGAAGAAAAGGGGATTTATTTTGTTAGTTCTTCAGAGGAAAGGCAGCCAACTTTCCACTGAGGTTCTTTCTTATGTGGGAAGGCTCAGGATGGTGTCTGCTGGTCTCTCCAGACCCCTCGGTTCCAACAGCTTTCCCTGGGGTGATTTCTTTCTGCACCTCCAAAGGCCTGGGCTGAGCTGCAAGTGCTGAGATGAGGTATGCTGAGCGGCTTGGGCAGTGCTACGTTGAGCTCTCTCATTTAAGCACCAACCAATTAAGTCAAACGTCATTCATTGCACCAGGCACGCCTCCTAGCTGACTGCAGATGTAATGAGCAACAGATGAGGTTCATATACCATTGGCTCATGTCTGCAGCAACAGAACTAGGCACATTCACCTGGCCAAGTTGACAACTGAATCTAACTACCAGACCAAGTCTATGGAGTTCAAGGTTTTTATGGATTCTTACAAGGGGAGGTGAAGTAATTACAATTTCAATAGCAAGTATAAGCAGAAAGGAAGAAAAACAAACCTATTATCATTTCAATAATTTTATCATTATTATAATAAAATGTTATCATTTCAATGATATTTTTGTTTTGATACAAATGTAAAGGGCTGAATCTGTGCTAGAACTAGTTTATGGTTGGTGCTGAGCTGATTCATGTTCCTCCATTAGCTTTAGGGGTGTGAGTACCAGTTTTGCAATCACAAAGGCACAAGATAAATAATTTTATTATAATTACCAGAGATCATGGCAGGCAAATTATAGTTCAGAGATATGAGATATTTTCCTCTCTCTACTCTAATATTCCAGAAAGTAAAGAGAATATTCATATAATGGTTCAGTAGTCATAATCATTTGTTAAATCCTAATTTCTTGGTTACAGATGTAAATCAAAATTGGGATATTATATAATAGAAACTCATATATATTGCATAATTAGAATGAACATGACACTATTGTTATAAACACTTTCCTTCATTAACATATTTATTCAGATGAATATATTATACCATAGTGAAGCAGGCTAGGATAGGTTAGTTTAGGTCAGAGACATCTGTTGACACTGTCAGCTAGCCACAGAAGTAAATGAAAAATTTGATGCTGAGGCCTGTAAGTAGAGCAGGCTCTGTAAGAAACTATTTAACTGCAAGGTAGATGCACAAGGCATGAATGTTGGGTGCCCTGATTCTCAGAAGCAATGAAGAAACATAAATTGAGGAAGAAAGATGTCTCACCATGGAGGGGAAATGGAAATGTATTATTTTATTTTAACAAAGAAACCAGCTTTTTTGAGGGAATCCAAAGTTCACACCAGGAGAACACTGTGAAGAACATGTTGCTTTTTTCAAACGAGCATTTGGAGACCAAGCTCTAATGAGGCTTGCAACCATCTGAGGTTATTTGTTGTATATATACAAAAATGTGTACAAGGTTAATTTATTGCATTAATAAATCTCTTTAGACTACATAAAATTATTTTTTAAACAATTAATCTTCACAATGAACAAACTGTGTAGTGGAAACCTCAGTGAGAATACTGACCCATTGGACCTAGAAAGTATCTTCAAGGATGCCAAGATTTTGGTGTCAGGAACCCTCCTGATGAAGACCAGTTATGCATTCATTGACAGCTGGGCCCTCAATCTGGAATTGATGCTCTATAACCTGGAACACACTATTACAACTAAAGGCAGTATTGAAATATGTGCCAAAGCTGAGGAACAGAAAATGAAATGTCAGGGAATCTTATGAAAAGTATATTGCTTCTATGAAACTTCAATCACATTTATTTCCTAGATTAAATCTGAATGCTTTAGATTTAAAATCTGTTTCTACCCACTTCAGGGATACCACCTCCCACTTCATGACCTGCTGCAGCTATGACTCCTCCCAATCCACAATTTGAACAATCAGAAGCAGAGACTGTTCCTCTGTTTATCCCAACCCTATCAGTCTGTGCTCTTATTGGCAAGCAGATCACATGGCTCCAGCTGAAGCACCAAATACCAAAATAAGGATGGCAATTATCATTGGACCGGGGATACATTTATATCTGCTGGCTTAAATTCTGTGATATTTCACTTCTAGCCTTTTAGTATGGCAAATTATGTTTTATTTTCATTTAAGCCTTGGTAATTTGGAGTATCTGGCAATAGCTAGAAAATAATTATGTAATTGAGTTTTGTACTATGCATGGATCATTTCTCATCTATAATGTTCCCCCAACAAAGCTTCATTTTCCAGAGACCTTTAAGCAGAATGTTTCCATCATTTAAAAAATGCAAATAATTAAAAAATACATACCTTTTTCATGAGCCTACCAGAATGTTGAGTTTGGAAAAAGACAAGTAATTTGAATTCTAAGGATGGACAAGAGCCTTAAAGAGGAGATGTGACAAATTAACCATTTCAGCATTGTTGGGAGTAGAAGAAAGATATGGGCATAGCACAAGTAGCAATGAATAAATCAGCTAAATTATATAAAATTGTCAAGTCAAGTTGAGGCTAGAGTGTCAGATGAAGAAAGAAGAGAAACTAAGAATTATGGCATTTGCCTTCACTTTCAATACCTTCTTTGCAGGTTTCTACCAAGTGTTCATGTGAAAAATTGGGAGCAAGCTAGAAGTCCATCAGACAAGATCACAATGCAACTCACAAATACTAAACACCCATGTCTCTTACCAATTGAGGGACTGCTATTACTTTGCCAACTACAGCTTTATTCTTCCTTTAGTCTGCCCTATTGCTAGATAATATTTATGGAGATACTTATCCATAAACTTACTCCTGCTTTCTGAGGACATCCAATCTATAACAGAATTTGTTTCCTTCTAAATTCCTCCTAATTATCCAAAATAAGTCTAAACATAAACTATTGAACCAAGTTTTTCCTAGTGGTTTTGGCTAAAAAACATTGACAATTACTTGCTTAAAATATCTAGCAGAAAGCATAAACAACAGGCATAGACACATGAGAAATTTCTTCACAGTAATGGACACTTTTCATTGGATAGTGTCCAATGAAGAACTAGAAATAAAATTTTATGAAGCGCACAAGCACTGTATCAGAAACCGATAATTCTGGTTTCATCAGTAGAGTCAAGACAGCTAAAGAAAGAATTGGAGAACATGAAGATAAATAAATAGGAATTAAACAAACAGAAAGAAAGTCAAAGAAAAATCAGAGTGGGAAAACTATTGAAGAGCTGTGGGCAAACTCAAAGAATTTAATATACATGTATTTAAAGTTCTACAAAAATAATAGAGAGGAAATGGGGCAGAAGAAACATTTAAGAAGATTACAGCCAAGACACCCAAAAATAAGGAAAGTCATTGTGTCAACTTGAAAGGATGCATGTACCCTAGAAAAACCATGTTTTAATCCTAATTCTATTTTGTGAAGGCAGCCATTTCTTCTAATCCCTATTAAGTATTGTATGTTTGAAACTATAATTAGATCATCTCCCTGGAGGTATGACTCTATCAAGAGTGGTTGGTAAACTGGATTAGGTGGAGATGTGTCTTCACCCATTCAGGTGGGTCTTGATTAGTTTTCTGGAATCCTATAAAAGAGGAAACATTTTGGAAAATGAAAGAGATTCTGAGAAAACAGAGAATGATATAGCTACAAGAAGCAGAGAGTTCACCAACCAGTGACCTTTGGAGATGAAGAAGGAAAACAGCTCCTGGGAAACTTCATAGCAGATGATGCTGTGTTTGCCATGTGCCTTTCCAGATGAGAGAGAAACCCTTACTGTGTTTACCATGTGCCTTCTCACTTGATAGAGAAACCCTGAATTTCACTGGCCTTCTTGAACCAAGAGATTCGTCCTTGTATGCCTTAGATTGGACATTTCTATAGATTTGTTTTGATTGGGAAATTTTCTCAGCCTTAGAACTGCAAACTTGCAACTTATTAAATTCCCCTTTTTAAATGCTATTACATTTCTGGTATACTGCAATTCTGGCAGCTAGCAAACTAGAACAGGGATCAAATCATAGGGCTGCAAATATTAGTGAAACCACAGGAAGGATAAATACAAAAAGCAAATCAACAGGTCATAAAACACATCTAGATTCATCAGACTCACTAATGAAAACCAAAGATATACTTTCCATTATGAAGCAGTCATAGGAAAATAACCATCACATACAGGAAGAAAAAACATAATTTTTGTAAGATACTTGCTATCAAAATGACACAAACCAGGAAACAATAGAAAGGTATATTAAATGCACTGAAAGATAAAAATCATTGCAAATTTCAATCTCACTGAAACAACTTTCCAAAAAGGAACAAATAAAACTTTTTAGGAAATTAATGCACTCATGCACACAAACAGACACACATGCACACAGAAATAATTCTTTTGCTAGAAATTTATGATTTAAAAATTACCCAAGCAGGGGTATGATAAGAGAAGAATGACTGTGTCTAACCATAGACATATATTACACTGAAAATGTAAAATAAGATAGATATACCAAATATTTGATTTTAAAAACTTTTAATTGCTTTAAAAAGAATCACATAAAGCAAACCTAAGTTGATTAAATTTTTTTGGTTTAAATGATTTAAGATTCCAATTTATGATAAAAAAACAACAAATGGAAGAGAGGAATTGAATCTGAAGTATGCATTTTTAATTTTATAGGTTATATATTTTAGATAGGCTATGATAAATTAGACATGCATACAATAATACCTAAAGCGGCCACTAGAAAGATAGAAAACAAAAATTGCAAACCTAAGGGATTAAGGTAAGGATATCATCCTAGTCACCATCAGATATAAAAGTATAGGAAGAAGGGGCTGTCACAGTGGCTCAGAGTTCTTGCCTGTCATGCTGGAAACCCAGGCTTTGTTCCCAATTACTGCCCATGCAAAAAAATATATATATATATATTTTTTATATATATATTATATATATATATATATATGTTTCATGTTTCCTGTTTTCTGTTTCATAAGGAACATGAAAAAATATAATTCTACAAAAAAATCTCAATATTTAAACATATATATGAAGAAAGTACTATAAACAACTATTTGCTGTTAAATATGATAATTTGGAGGAAATGTATGATTCCTTATATGCTCACATCAGAATAAATGGGTAATCTCTTTAATCCTATGTTTCTTAAATAAATTAATTTTTTTCCCTAAAAACCTTCTAAATGACAAAAAAATCTGAAACACTTTTCCAAATGTAAAAATCTTACCTTTCCCTCAGACTGGAATATAGATAGAGTTTTACATGAAACCATTCAGCCCTGTAAAAGAGGAAATCTTGGGAGATAGCAGAGAAATGACATAAAAGAAACGTGGATACCAGGATGACTCAAGGAAAAGAGCCACCCACAGAAATATCATCTAAAATATGCACCGTTACACCCAAAGACAATGCGTCTTCTTCTGTTGACCCACTCTGTTTCTAAAGCCCTTTCTTACATCAAGTATCTTATACCTGACTGATATAGGTTTTCTCCCAAAACCAATCAAATCATCTGATAAATCACTCTTCCTTGAATGGAGTTATTTTTTTTGGAAAATAGGGCTATACATGCATAAGAACATTTAGCAGATATTTCCAAAGTTACACTTCCTATTAGCAGCTCTAGTGATTGCAGTGAAGTCTGCCAGCAATATACCCCTCTCATCCCAGTATTTGTTAATACCTTATAATATAAATAATTTATTTTATGTTTTTAACTCTAATCTTGTCACTATGCTAATAATAATAATTAAATTAATCTCTAATCTCATCATATGAGCCATTGTGCTCACAGTCTTAAAATCTGCCCATCTTTTGATTCTGTAAAACTGTCAGAAATCCTGGAAATTCAAGAGACAGATTATTAGGCTGATAGGTCATCTGATTTCCTGCTTCACTCTTAGCAGTAAACTTTTTCTCTATTTGAAAAAAACATACATTATTAAAAAATAATTGCTATCAAAGTCATAGCTATAGGAACCCAAAACAAAAAAAATTGCAATAAATATAGATTCTAGACAACATAGAGTTTACAGCAAAAATAAATCTTAATATAGCTATTTGTATGGATATAACTCAAATTTTTTATGAATTCAGGATGTAGAGAAATATAATGCACATTTAAATTATTTGAATAAAGGAATAAATAATGACGAACTTTTGAGAATTCATTAAAAACTTAAATCCTAAAACAGAGGTTAAACATTATTTTCATCTTTTTCAAAAACCTTTTAAGGAACTGAAACAATACAATTCTACCAAAAATCTCAATATTTAAACATAATGGTATATCTTGTCAACATCTTAGTGTCCTATGTTTGAAGCACTGCAATGAATGTTTTGATTTCTGTATTATGTGTGTCAGTGCAGGACAGAGTTAAAATTGGGAATATGTCACAGAAAAAGTGATAAATTCCATTGGATTTGCAGAAATGAAAATTGTTCATGTAAAGAACAATAACTAATGATTCAATAA
Source organism: Myrmecophaga tridactyla (assembly GCA_004026745.1). NCBI lineage: Eukaryota > Metazoa > Chordata > Mammalia > Pilosa > Myrmecophagidae > Myrmecophaga > Myrmecophaga tridactyla. The sequence goes on from PVIY010026461.1 coordinate 26,180, forward strand.
AGCTTCTCAGGTAAGATCCAGTGATGACAGCAATGCAGAGTCTCAAGAACAGTCTCTTGGACATAACAATAGGGTGTAAAGCTGCAGATCCAGGAGAATTATCAGTATCATCCCTGCATTTCCTATCAGGGTAATCAGATATATCAGGAGAAACAGTATAAAGAATGATAAAGAAGAATTCAAGTAATTTATTGTGTTGGTTTGAAGGGATGTATGCCCCTTAGAAAAGCCATGTTTTAATAAAAATCCCATTTCATAAAAGTAGAATAATCCCTGTTCAATACTGTATGTTTGAAACTGTGATTGGATCACCTCCCTGGATGATGTGATTTAGTCAAGAGTGGTTGTTAAACTGGATTAGGTGACGACATGTGGCCACCCATTCGGGTAGGTCTTGATTGATTTACTGGACTCCTATAAAAGAGGAAACATTTCAGAGAGAGATTCAGAGAGAGCAGAGAATGCTGCAGCACCACGAGGTAGAGAGTCCATGAGCCAGCGACCTTTGGAAATGAAGAAGGAAAACACCTCCTGGGGAGCTTCATGAAACAGGAAGAAGCTTGCAGATGATGTCATGTTTGCCATGTGCCCTTCCAGATGAGAGAGGAACCCTGACCATGTTCACCATGTGCCTTTCCAGATGAAAGAGAAACTCTGACTGTTCACCACGTGCCTTCTCACTTGAGAAACCCTGAACTTCATTGGACTTCTTGAATCAAGGTATCTTTCCCTGGATGCCTGTGATTGGATATTTCTATAGCTGTGTTAATTGGGACAATTTCTTGGTCTTAGAATTGTAAACTAGCAACTCATTGAATTCCCCTTTTTAAGTGCTGTTATGTTTCTGACATACTGCGTTCCAGCAGCTAGCAAACTAGAACACTTATACAGAGTAACAACCACTAAATATTATTGGTCATGTGATTCTACCAAGAATGGGTGAGTACAGAGATCATGTTCATAAGACTATATTAATATGCACGTTTAATTTCAGCAATAAACACTTTTTTATGTAATAAAAATGAGAGGGTTTTAGTGCATCATTTATTGGGCATTTGCATCCAATATTATTTAGTACAAAAGACAGATCATATTAAGCCTTAAGTGTATTTATATTATAGATCACACAGTATTAATAATTTTAAGATTGTTTCTTGAGTTTTATTTAATCAAATTTCTTCCACAAATATATTTTTAATATATGTACATTTATTAATGACTGTGATCTATCAACTCTATATTTCCACTTCTGCAAATCCTAGCATTAGTTATGGTCACATGATATATATATGATATATATTATCTCTTTTTCTTTCTATTCTGTATCACAGGATCACATTTCATTCTTTTTCCATGTGAATATCCCGTTACTGCAGCACTATTTGTTGAATTTTTGTTTGCTTGCTTTTTGTTTGTTTTGCTTGTTTCTTTTTGGGGGGGAAGTTCGCAGACTGGAAATCAAACCCAGATCTCCCCATTTTTTAAGATTAATTAAATGCTCTGATTTTAAGTTTAATACATACCAGGAGCCAAAGTCTATGAAAAACTTCTTCCAGTATTACTTGTCTAGAAATTTTTCAACCTTAAATATTTCTCACAAATAAAATATGTAAACAAATTTTAGGAGCCTATATTTTCTGCATTCTAATATTAATTTTCTTTGAAATAACTTATGTTTAATTTTTGTGAAGTTATTTTTAATTTTTAGGTAAAATAAATCAATCTAAAATTTTTGTTTAGGCCCCAGTCAAATAGAAAGTTCATCTGGAAATTGTCTCCCAAATATATGAGGGAGCTATTGTGCACAAATGCAGAAGACAACATCCCTAACACTTCACCCTGATAATGGTATGGCACCTTTGATATTGAGGATTGCTGATAGTGCCACAATTGGTCATTTCTAGGACCAGTTTCCAAGGAAGATTGCTTGGGATGATTCCATGGATAAAAGTTCAAAGGTAAATGCATCCATGTAAGGTTTGAAAAAGAGAGTTGCCTTCCCTTATATGCCATGTAATACAGAGCAGCACTTTTTATATTCATTTATGATCCTCTAATTTATGACTGGGTAAAAAAAAAAGGAGGTATTTCTAGAAAAAGAATAGTTAATTAATATGTACCTGGTTGAAATTCCAGATTGTTAACCACAAATGATGAAATAGCTCATTTTTCAAAATGCAAGATTCTTATATGGAAAAGCAAGACCCTATCATAAATTTAAATGTTATTCTTCACACAAAAACTTACTTTACAATACAATTTAAAGAAGTAAATAAAAATAATTCATACATGTTGTTATTGTTCAGATGTATTTTCTTTCATATAAAGCTTATTAATATGTGTATTTAAATCTTATTAAAATGTGTACTTATGGGTTTATTTAACTTGATCACACTGAATTTTCAGTAACATCCTGATCTTATTATTAAATGTTTATAATACAACTTGACCTATTTTATAACAGACTTTTATAAAACCCACAATTTTGTTGACTAGTGTAGCATAAATAATTTCTTTTTAGGACTACCAGGTAACAAATGGGCACTTTCGAAGCATCACAAGGAAAACATGGTAGAATTTTTTCAGTCAGATATGGGAGAATCAACTAATTCATTAACACAGCAAGTTTACTTTTGTATTCAGCCACATCAATGTTTGTGCAGCTTGTTTTATTATTTAGTGTACTGATGTTTACTATATTAAAATAAATGTGATAGAAAAAAAAAATTCATGCTGAGATGAGTAAAGCTTTTATAATCATGTGAATGACCCAAAACTGACTTCTATTATAAACCACAAGGGAGATGCATTGTGAATTTTTTATTAATTTATGACAATGGAATCCATTTCCATGTACTTTCACAAGCAACTCCTACAAGAAAAACAGCTTATGTGGTAGAATTTCATGAGAGAATTTGATGGTATGGATCAAAGAATTACTAAACATTATATAATTTCTTTTATGAAAATTGCATGTACAATTATTCAATTCAACAAAAATTCAATGATATGGAGAAAAGCTTATTTCGAGATTGAAAGGCCCACATTAATTTAATTCACAATTGGTGATCTTGGAGTTTATAATTTTCCATGTCAATGCTAATACAGTAATCTGCTTATTCTTTGAAAATCACCATGAGGTAGTCTTTCTTCCCATTATTGAAATTATTTTTTGTGCTCATTAAGTATGCTTTCAAATCGTATTAATAGTAGAAGAAAGATTAATTCACAAAACTTTTTATGACTTTTTTATGAATTATCATTGTAGGGAATCCAATAGATCATCTCTAATACTAAACTAATTATGTCAGGAGATAAGATTTAAGAAACAGAAAAGATAAAATATTTATTCTACATTTCTACAAAATTAAGACTTTATCCTTGACAGTTACTCAATATTATTATTTTTCTAAAACATTATATACCTGCTTTTAATACTCTCTTTTATATGTATTTTGAAACTTTATGTTAAGGAAATTTGTAATTTTCAAAAAAAATTGTCTGCCTTATATTTTTACTTCATTCAGATTTCTGGAATGCAGAGCCTAATATTTCTAATACTACTATTTTGTTCAGTTGCACTTATATCCATATTTTTACAGGTATGCATTTTAAGATCCTTTTACTATTCATCTATTTATTACAGACATCATGTACTTGGGTCTTACTTTTTCAATAGAGTCAATTACAAGGCCTTTATTTGTTGTGTTTAGGTCACTTATATTTAAAAACACTATTCATGTGCTATTTTCATTTTAGATGTTATATTTTTTTGAATTTTAATTCTTCTCTCTTAGCTTATTTTATTTAATTTATTTTTTATTATTTTTTATTTTTTGCTTTTATGGTCTGGGAATTGAACTTGGTACCTCCCACATGAAATGGGAGCATTATATCACTGAAACACTCATGCACCCATCTCCTAGCCTCATTCAGATTCATATAATATTTATTATTAAATTTTATTCCTTATTTTAGATCTTTTAACCATAATTTACTGCATAAAATTGCTAATGTTTTCTTTATGGGATAAAACTCATATCCACAAATTACTTTAATATTCTTAATGTTATAATTATTGCTTCTAGACAATAAACATGGCAGCATGAGACAATCCTGTGTCTGTTCACCCACAGATTCTTTGAAAAACTACAACAAAAGGCCCAACTCTCTTCCTCAAAACTCCAGGGAATAGTTAAATAATTGCAGCAGCAGGTTGAATTCTGAATCAAGAAAAGGCTTCTTAAAAGTATTAGCATAAACTGGTGTCTATACCAACTCTTCACTGGTACAATGTATAGTAGACCTGAGCTCTTAATGTGTCCCTGACTCTGTTTTCAAGATAACAGTGTAACCCTTATAGGCATACTGGAGGGCATGTATGTTGGTTCCCATATATCCAGTGGCTACTTGAAAATCTCATCCAGGAAGCCCTTCTCTGTTTTGTTCTTCCAAGAACTTGGCCTGCAGTCAGAAACTGCTTGTACAGAAACAAAGCAGTATAAGATATAATCAATTCAAAGTTGGCAGGGGCAACTTTTGTATGCTTTCAAACTTACAATAGAACACCTGAGGGGAGGAAAGCCTACTTTGTAGGCTTAGGGATGGTATGCCAATTACAGTAAAAAGGTAAATTTTTAAGGCCCCAAAACAAGCCCAGTACAAAACACAGGTTCAGAAAAGTAAAGCACCCACACTTTGATCTCAGACAGACTTTTATTGATAGAAGAGCTAAACTCTGAAGCAGGCCACAAGTCAACACAGAGCTTGTTTTAAAAGATGGAAAATAGTGTCTTATGCATTGGCTTAATGAAAATTTGTTACCTCCATACTCAATGCTCTCTTTAGCATACAACTAGCTGGATAAAAATATAAGAAATAGATAGTTCTGTGACTAACTTCCATAGTTAACATATTAAAAATTCTAAAATGCATATTGTGAAACAAAAATTGACAGAACAAACAGATGCAGGAAATTATGGCTTATTGAGAGGAAAAAGAAAAAAACTTCAGAAATTATCAAAGAATAAGACCAGATGTTGGATATCCAGAAGAAAGAATCAGTGAAATAGAATGAAGAGCAATTAAAATGATTCAGGCTGAAGAGAAGAAAGAAAGAAGATGAAAAATTGAACAGAAACTTAAAGACACGTGGGAAACCTCAAGCATAATAATAACATAACACAATTCCCAGAAGAAAAATGAGAGAAAAGGACAAGAGAATTATTCAAGGAAATATTGGCATAAATCCTCTCTAATGTAATGAAAGAAATGAACACACATTTAAAAGGACAAGGAACCTCAATCCAGATAAATGAGGAGAACCATGCTCAGATGTAGTAAAACTGGGCAAAGATGAGAACAATCTGAAAGGTGAAAGAGAAAAATAAAGTGTTATTTAAAAAGCTATCTGCATAGTCAGGGTTCCCTAGAGAAACAGAATCAACAGGAGAAATCTGTAAATATGAGATTTATAAAGGTATCTCATGCAACTGTTGGGAATGGAAGAGTGCAAAATCCATAGAGCAGGCTGTAAAGCTGGCATCTCCAATGAAGAGTCTGGATGAACTAAACAGGATAGACTCACTGACTGAAGAAGCAGTGAAAAAGTTTCTTTTCTTCTTTAAAGACTTTAACTAATTGATCACAGATGTAATCAGCCACAGATGCCATCAATTGACTGATGATTTAATATACTAGCCTTCCAGTTGATCAACCAGCCACAAAATATTCTTGCACAAATGATCTTGCTTGGTTGGCCAGACAACTGGGCATCATCATTGGGCCAAGTTGACACCAGAACCTAACCATCCCAATCCACCCCTTGTCAAATTGGCAGCTATACAAACCACCTTGAAACACACTTAATTTCCAAATAGAACATAATAACAGACATATGTTTCACCTAACAATATTCACCAGTCCTGTATGCAACTGGAAATGCACTACATCTCTCCAGAATAGGGTGCAAGTCCTAAGGTAACATTCACTTCTAGACTTCATATCCTGTGACTTAAATGCTATAATATGAACAGTAAAACTTGTGTCTTATAAGAGGAAAACAAGATATGTGCTTATGTACAAATGAAACCATCCTCATAAAGCAAGGAGGAAACATTCATGCAATCACAATCCTCATTTCTGTAACTGATCAGTTGGTCATAGTTCATATTTATACCTTTGACTACCCATTCTATGCCCCCTTTACCCTCAACAAGCACTACAGCTGGCAGTGGTTCTTTACCAGTTGGGGTGACCCAAACCTTAATTCCTGAAGTTTCTAGGTTGTTGATAGTCCTGCCTGGATTGGGTTGGGGCAGTTTCTATTAACTTTAATCACAGGGCATGGAAGTATGAAGAGATACCCTAGGGGATGTCCTGTATTCCAGGAAAACTCTTCTTTACCTCCATTGTGTAGCTGCAGTCCTATTTCCCAGTGATAGTCAGGATCACCCCAGAAAGAACAATAAATCCCTTTGAGCCTGTTGATTCAGTGGTATGAGAAGCCCAGAGTTGCCAGGTGGCAGTCTTATCTTCCAATTCAATGGAATCATTTTTGTATTTCCTCATAGAGCACTCCTCTTCTTGGAACTAAGACTTGTAGAACGGCAGAGCTTAAGGATTCAGGCAGAGGAAGCAACAATTTCCCTAGTGGATCACTGGGGGTGATAGTAAGTGGTGCCACTAGCATTTCTATCCCTTGCTTCCTCAACCTGTTTATCCTGGCTATGGAAGAAATAGTGCCATAGAGTGGATGCTGATTCAAAGCATACACAGCCTCCTGGAGAACATTGCCCCAGCCCTACAAGGTATTGCCACCTAGTTGGCACCATAATTGGGTCTTTTTTAACATAAGGAAATATTTATTTGAAGTTTGACATGAAATCATACAGATAAAATTTGTATAAACAAATCCACACTGTGAAAACAAATTCACAGATAGTGAAGGACAAAGTAAAAACAAGGAAAACTAAATGGCAGCTATGTATCATTGGACAGTTGAATCATGAACACTAGAAATTATTTTACAAAATAATCATCTTAGATCATCAGAAGAACAGTCTTCAACATTGTCTAGCAAGATTAATTACTTAAGCATTTCCTCCTGTTTTCTGCAACTTTCTTCTTTAGTGTGGCTGGTAATTGTTTTGGTGATTGCCACCACCTCAAGATACTTTGCCATATGTTCTCTGTTGGCCACTATAGTCTGCATATTGCTGTCCATATCCATAGTTCCCATAGATTTAACCAATATAATAATTTCTACCATAGCCACTATAGTTCTGATCACCACCATGGGCACTATTGTGATTTCCATATCCTTAATCATAATAGTTATCAAATCTTTGCTTCCAGTTTTGGTCCCAACCTCATCCACAAACCCTAGTACCACCTTGTCCAGTAGCTGCAGCTCCTCTTCCTCCTTTCTGTTGTTGCTGTTGCTGCCTATACCTCTTTGGGTTGTGCAACTTCCATTTCATACTTCCCAGAACCAATTTGATGATATCTGCTTTCTCATAATTTCTTTACTGGCTCTTCATCTGTATAAGTGATAAAAGCAAAATCCAATCCTCTTCTTTCGTTTCCTTTTGTATACATGGAAAATTCAATATTTTCAATCTCTCCCAATTCTCCAAAATATTCTTTTATTTGCTCTTCAGAGGTATCTAGACTCAATCCACTCACAAAAACTTTTTTGGGTCTTCTTTCCCTTTTAAAGCCTTTGCCCTTATGGGTCTGTCAATTTGCCATCCAGTTTGTGTACTTTCAGTTCCAGAAACACCAACACCAGCAGCATCTTTGAAAAGCACAAATCCATATACCTTTGACCTTTCAATGACAGGATCTGTTTTAACTGCACAGTCTACAACCTCTCCAAATTGAGACAAATTCTTAGTCAGATCTTTCTTCCTTGTATCCCAATTCAAGCCTCCAATAAACATTTTATTGTCATCCTGCTGATTCTTGCTCACATTAATCTTATATCCCTCTGCAAATTCCTCTGTATATTATTATAGTCATTCATATTCTCCATGGTGCTGGTGTGCAGACAGTCACAGTAACAGTGGCTCATAATTGGATCTTTAAAATGCTATTCCATTGTTCTATCAACCTAGCTGCTTCTCTCTGGATGATGGGGAATGTACTGGTTTAAAAGGATGTATGCCCCCTAGAAAAGCCATGTTTTAATCAAAACCCCATTTCATAGAGGTAAAATAATCCCTATTCAATACTGTATGTTTGAAACTGTAATCAGATCATCTCTCTGGATGATGTCATTTAGTCAAGAGTGGTTGTTAAACTGGATTAAGTGACAACATGTCTCCACCCATTTGGGTGAGTCTTGATCAGTTTATTGGAGTCCTATTAAAAAGGAAATATTTTGGAGAATGGGAGATTCAGAGAGAACAGAGAATGTTGCAGCACCATGAAGGAGAGTCCAACAGCCAGAGACGTTTGGAGATGAAGAAGGAAAAGCTCTCATAGGAGCTTCATGTAACTGGAAGCCAGGAGAGAAAGCTAGCAGATGATGCTGTATTCACAATATGTCCTTCCAGCTGAGAGAGAAGCCCTGACTGTGTTCGCCATGTCCCTTCTCACTTGAGAGAGGAACCCTGAACTTCAACATCCTTCTTGAACCAAGGTATCTTTCCCTGGATGGATGCCTTTGATTGGACATTTCTATTGACTTGTTCTAACTGGGACATTTTCTCAGCCTTAGAACTGTAAACAAGCAACTTATTAAATTCCCCTTTTTAAAAGCCTTTCCGTTTCTGGTATATTGCATTCCAGCAGCTAGCAAACTGGAACAGAGAATATGGTAAGACCAGAGAATTCAATGAATATGTGCCCATCTCCACACTTCATTTGCTGTGAAGTCAGTTCCTTGATCAGAAGCAATGCTGTGTGGCATAATATGATAGTGGATAAGGCATTCCATAAATCCATGGATGGTAGTGTTTGCAGAAGCATTGTATGCAGGAGAAGCAAACCATATCTGGAGTATGTGTCAATTCCAGTTAGAACAAATCACTGCCCCTTTCATAACGGAAGTTGCCCAATGTAATCAACCTGCTGACATGTAACAGGTTGATCACCTCGGGGAATGGTGCCATATTATGGACTGAGTGTGGGTCTCTGTGACTGGCAGATTGGGCACTAAGCAGTGGCCATAGCCAGGTTGGCCCTAGTGAGTAGAAGTCCA
>PVIY010026462.1:0-35372 GCA_004026745.1 Myrmecophaga tridactyla
TAGCATTTCAAACTAAATTTATTTTAACATTTGTTCCCCCTATTATTTATTTTTATTCCATATGTTCTCTTTTGTTGATATAGTAGCTGAAAGAAGCATCAGACACAAGGTTTTCACAGTCACAGAGTCTCATTGTGAAAGCTATATCATTGTTCAGTCATCATCAAGAAACATGGCTACTGGGACACAGCTCTACATTTTCAGGCAATTCCCTCCAGCCTCTCTGCTACATCTTGAACAACAAGGTGATATCTACTTAATGCATAAGAATAACCTCCAGGATAAGCTCTCGACTCTGTTTGGAATCTCTCAGCCATTGACACTTAGTCTCATTTCACTCTTTGGGTGGGATCTTTTAAAATTGTTTCCATGGAGATGTGACCACCCAATTATGAGTGAGACCTTTTGATTAGGTGTTTTCCATGGAAATATGTATCTACCTGTTCAAGGCGTAGTTGCTTACTAGAATCCTTTAAGAGGGAACCGTTTTGGGAAAAGCTGCACAGCCAACATCAGATGTTTGGAAATGAAAAAGGAAAACGCCCCCAGGGAAGCTTTTTGAAACTAGAAGCTAAAGACCCAGCAGATACCAACCATGGGCCCTCACAGCTGACAGAGGTGTTCCAAATCCATCCGTCTTTCCTGGAATGCCTTAGTTTGGACATTTTCATGGCCTTAGAACTGTAAACTTGCAACTTAAGTAATTTCCCTTTTTAAAAGCCATTCTGTTTCTGATATATTTAATTCCTGCAGCTTTAGCAAACTAAAACAATTTCTCACTGATCTTTCCTAACTACCTTCATTCCCTCCACTATTTTCCCCTGCTATGTGAACTTTGTAAAACATGTATACATATAATACATCATATTCTACTCCTCCCTTAAATCCCTTCCATGGCATATCCCAGAGCCCCTTTCTATGTTTCCTGCATTATCTCTTTCTCCCTCTCAAAACTTACCTCTGGCTAACTTGAAATTTTTAGCTATTGCTTAAGTGTCATTTCCTCAGGAAGCTCTTTGGGGCATCTACTTTTCCCCACCCTTTGCTAGGTTAGAATCTCAGCCTGTTGCACTTTCCCATAGCCCCTGTATGTCCCTGCAATTACACATGTTATACCAATAGATGGTTATTGCATATCTTTCTCCATAAAACCCTAAACTCTATGACAACTGTGATTGCATTTTTTAATTCACATCTATATTTTGAATGCTCAGTAGTTTATGGCATTGTGGTTGAGTCCAGTAAAGATGTGTTTAACTAATTACTTATTATTTATTAATGGAAAGATTGGATTTTGTTTTTAGGATTGGGTCTGGGGCTTCTTCTCCATATCCTGTAACTTTCACACATGAGGAGGTTTCCTAGCAGATTTTAAAACAAGTTCAAGGAACAAAGATAAGAAGCTCAAACCATTAGAAAGAACTCCTTCTCTGAATCTTTCAAAGCTGATGTAGATTCCAAGTTTTTAGAGAAAATTGTACAGATAACGTACAGTGTTTTGAACAGTGAACATGTTTCATATTCCAAATAAAAAGTTTCCTTTAAACCAGAGACTAATGGGTTATCCATATTTTTTTTTCTTTAAATGGCTACATACAAGCCAAATTAAAGTTATTATTTGATTATCAAGCCAGTAATCGCAGCGGGTGATAGTGAGCAGAAAATTTCTGCTGCGTTATCATAAACTAAACTAGTCTGGGTGTAATAGAAGGGCTTTTTTAGTGTCTGAGAATTTCTCCCATCTTCCCTAAAGCATCTGGAAGGTACTATCAGAGGTACCATAACAGTGAGTATCACCCTCATAACTCAGCATTCTTATGTCCTGTTTTCTCTAAGGAGGCCTAAATTTTACTTCACCTCACCAAAAGCAGAGCAGATGTTTTAATAAACCAATTGGAAAAGAATGTGATACTAAGGCTCCTTCTTCAGTTCATACAGCATCCAGGAACCGGAGTTAGAACAAAATATTCCAGAATAAGAGTCACGTCTTTTAACATGTAGACTGTTCCTCAAGCCCAGTTGTCATGACACCTAAATTCAGGGACGAAGCTGGCCAGTCAGTCACGGCACTCACAGCAGTTTAAGGGTCTTGCTTCCATCTCCTAAATTGTGACACTCCTGTCAGAGTGGTACTTTATCCTCTGCAAGGCGCCCATAAGTAAAGTCGTTATTCTGTGTTGGGAAATCTTCAACAGAGGAAATTTACAGGTTAAATCCAGTCAGAGTTAGAGCTGTGGGATAAAAACGCCGGGAATCTGGTTTTCATACCAGACAGCGCTTTCCTCTCCCCTCTAAGGAAGTTTACGGAAAATCTAACGAGAAGCCCAGCGTGGCTTGTAGAAGGGTTCCCTGAAGTGGCGTTTGTAAGCGTGGCAGTCATTTAAAGTTAGCATTCTCAACTGAATAGATGCTGCTAGAAGCATTCAGTGATTTAACAGTGAACGGAAGGAAGCCTTGGAGTTCAGTCAAAGGTAGTCAAGTTTGAGCTTATTAAGAATAATCACAGCTGATCAAAATCAAACTGTTGCTATTTGTAATTCTCCATGGTTTTTAACAGAGGAAAGTTCAGATTAAAAATACTTTAGAGCTTGAATTTCACAGCCATTATCTTTTAATTATGAGAAAGCTGTCTCTCTGTTAAGTCTTTTGGAAATCATATCAAAGGAACATAAAAATGGCACATTGAAAATATTTTAGCTGAGAAATGGATAGTTTTAAATTGTAAGATCCAGTAAATTTATTCCATTCTTTTATTCCCAAATTTCCCAAGGTGATACAAATGTTCCACTAATAATATTAGGAGGTACTTAAATTTAGAACAAAAATGGATTTTCCACTTTTTTCTGCTTCTAATACATTTTAATACCAGAGCTTTTCCACTCCCAGTAGCTATACATTTTAAAGCTATTTTGTTACAGTTTTTGTGGTAAAAAAAAAATTACTCTAAAAACATAATGACATCAAGCCTAAGGATAGGATTTGATCTCATCACAGAAATATTAACAACAGAGTGAAAGTATAGAACAGCTATAACTAATTGTATTACTTTCTTTTCTACATGATTTAAGATGGCGGTTTTAAAGAATGAGGTAATGAATAACACAGTATCTGGCAAGCTTAAAAAAATAACTATTGTGATTATTATTCTTAAGCTGTAAGATTTCTTTCTTTCCTAATATAATATTGATTTATAAGATAATATTGGTTTAAGTATTAAACCAATACTAGTTTAATACTTAATTTTAGTATACATATACTGTTCATATGTATACTAAATTTAGCTGAGTATTTCTTTAGCATATATACACTAATGTGTATATATTAGTGCTCAGTTTTGAAATCTGACTTCCAAATGGGGGGGTGGGGGATTGATGAATTTAATATGCCAAATCTAGAATTTTGTTTTAAAAATTCTTTAAGCCATTTCATGAACTTGTCCTCCAACCTGGAGAACCACTTTATGATTTTATTGAGCATCAGCATAAACTAAGTAGTAATGAGCTCATTTTCATAGAATGAAGCTCATTATAATTCCAGCTGTTGAAAACTTGCACAGCTGGATACTGGCTGCACGACAGGACTCTGATCTACCAGTGGAAAAAAAAAAGTTCAATTTAAACCTGTAACAAAAGTCTCTTTCTATGATTTTTATGAAAGCATTTTCCACTGAAACCAAAATGCATGACTTTATGTAAAGCTAAAACATAACCAACCCTCCATTAATACATTTGTACCCATTTATTTTAAGAAAATTAAGGTTAAAAGCAGCAATGAACACAGCTTGTTCTCGGTAAAGTATAGGGCTCTCCAGAAGGAAATAATATTTCAAAGCCAAATCCTTGAGAATGGCAAATTGGAGAAAATCATCCTAGATTCTATTTAAGGCAGGAAAGAGAGGGGGTTAAAGACAAAAACTTCAAGGGCTAGGAGGATGGACAGATGCTCAGGAAAATTGAAACTGGAAAAAGAAGGTGATATATCCCACCTTCCCCCCACCCCCATGATTAAAGAAATATTTGGGAATTTTTCTTCATTAATTCATTCACTAGTGTGAGGCATATACTTACAATTAAGGTAGAATTGAGAACCAGCAAACAGTCCTTAATCATTCATTCATTCATCCATCAGTTATTAAGAACCCTCTAATACAAGGTACTTCTCATGTTTTGCTTTCACACAGTTTTCAGTGCTTTCATCACAGACTTAATCACTGTCAATGGCTATTTAAGTCATCCTTAACGCCTCTCTTTTTTCTCACATCCCATATGCAACACCTCATAAATCCCTAGCTGGGCCTCTCTATAACTTCCACCATCCCGTTGTTCAAGTCACTAACTATCATGTTTCATGTGAATTACTACAATATTACAATAACTCCTAACCAGCCTCCTCACCCACCCTACCTACAGCCAATTCTCTACCCAACAGATAGTGTGATGCTTCCCAAAATGTAAATATGAACATGAGAATACATTGCCCCGAACCCTCCATGGCTTTCCAAACACTATGCATGAACCCCAAAGTCTTTGCAGGGGCCTAAATGATCCTCATAAAATGGGCTCCAGCTAAAGTACCTCTCCTCATCTCCTGCCATGCCCCCTTCATTCTCAATTGATCAGTCACACTGGATTATTTGGCATTACTCCAAGATATCAAGTATGTTCTTTCTTCCGAACATTCGTACTATTTCTTTTGCCTGGAATGCTCTTTCCTTGTGCTCTGTAGCTGGCATGGCCACCTCCCTGCTATCTAAATTTCTGACTGAACTGATCCTCTTTTATGACAATTTTTCACCTTCTTGTTCTCATCAAGGTTGTCCCTATTGCCTCTTTACCACGCAATCCATCTGCTGTCCATTGCCACCAGAGTGACACACCTGTCTGAAATTCAAGTCTGAGTGGGCCCCTCAACTGCTAAAAGTCCTTCAGGGCCTAACCCCGTCTATAAGAGGAAATAATTTTCTTGCAGCTTGATCAGGCTGATCCTATGTTTTTGATCTGGTCCTTTTATATTTCCCAACCTGCAATTAATATCCCAAGCACACTAAACTCTCACTGTTCCTCTACCTGCCAAACACCTCTACAATGTTTTAAACCTTTGTTCATACTGTTTATCCTGCTTGCCTTACTCTCACTTCTTTCCTAGAGAAGTTCCACCAGAAATACACGGTAGGAAGAGACGAGCGTCAATAGTATTCAAGAAAGAAGAAAGACTTAAACCCGGTATTAAAGGACGAGGAGGTACTGGACAAGTGAGAGGGCCTTCCAGACAGGGCAACATCATGAACAAAAGCAGATGGATGAGCAGTGCGATGGTGGCCCACAGGCAAAATTCTCACCTGCCATGCAGGAGACCCAGGTTGATTCCCAGTGCCTACACAGGCAAAAAACAAAAAACAGAGGGGTTGGAGTATAATTATTGAACACACAGTTCCTTGAGACTTGATAGGGAGAACTGGAGAATGCAAAATGGAGTGATGTGAAAATAAGAATAGGGAGTAATTTGCTGGAAAGATGCAAATAAATGCTCAAAAAAATGATCATGGTGATAAATACACAACTATGTGATGATATCATGAGCCATTGATTGCAACCATGTCAAGAATGTTTGTATGTCAAGGATGTCTGTATGTCTGTTTTAAATAGAAAATATTAAAGAAAAGAAATCCTTCAATCCTACACCAAAAAGGCCTTCAATCCTACCCAATTAAAAATGGGCAAAAAACAAATAAACAAAAAAGAATAGTAAGTAAATGTGAATGAAGCCAATTACAAAAGCCAGGGAGCCAAGAGACGAGGACTTTGTATGATCAGTATTCTATAAAATGTTGTAAAATTTAAATAAAGAGGTGCATATAAAGTACCTAATACACTATTGGGAACAAAGTAAATTATAGCCCTTTAATTTATAAGGCTGTAATTAGCAATACAGATTCATTGTAAGTTTTTGATCAAGGAAACAATGTACTGAAAGCAAAGTTCTCCTATTGGAGTGTGTGGAAAATGTCTTCAAAACTTCTGTCCCAAGGCAACTTCCTTCAAATTCAAACTCAAGGTATGTTAATGGATTTGAAGAAATTACTTCTAAAATCTACCTTTTCAAATATATCACATTCTTGTTTTGGTTGAAATGATAATCTATTAGGTATGTTTTTTGGATAGTCTTTTTTCTTGACTAGTTTAAGGTTTACGACCCACATCATGTAAATGATGATATTTAAAAAGATTTAAAATTTACCTAAAATATACTTCGTGCCCAGTGAGTGAACATCACCATGCTATGTACTCTTTCACTGCAAACAAACATAGATTAGCCCAACCTTATAGCTCCTGAAAGAAGAGTAAAGGTGTATATTTAACTCTGAACTATTTTCACTGTAAATGTCTCTAAGATTTAAATGTAGCAAGTGGTAATATTCTTTCATCAGTAAAACCCTAACTATAAACAGTTCAATTCATGGTGAATGGCATGTCTTAATGGATTAAGGGACATTTTCTGTGAACCATGTAGTGTACAGGAAGAATAATATAAGTGTTGATGATGTATATGGTATGTCTACATTATACTGGCTTCCCACTACAACCTTCAGACTTTAGAGACTTGTAAATCCCCACTATGCAGTTTTCATTTTTTTAAAAAAGCTGTTTTTACAGTTCTCTTGAGTGCTATGATTTCTACATGAAAATGAGCAACCCACCAAGTAAAATTAGGATCTTTTAAAAATATTTGGTGGGGTGGATAAGTTCTTGAGAACGGCAAAAATAAAAATTGCCTGCTCGAGAGAGTACTGGAACTTAGCTATGATTTTTGGCAATTAAAAAGCCACTGGTGACAATAACAGTGCAAGACCTTAGATAAACAGTTTTTAGGGACAATGGAAACAAGAGAGGTTAATATCAGCTTCCACACATGGAATTTTTTGAAGCATACAGACTCCCATTTAATGCTTTTTAACCTCCTGTGTGATAGATGGTTGGCTATCACACCACATCCTTCTCTTGCTGACTAGCCTTTATAGAAACTACATGCAGTGGGACTAGCGAACTAATTTTCAGAGCCCAAGACAACCTGAAAATGCAATGACCCTTGTTCACAAGTAAAGGAGTTCAAAACAGTGACTACAGAGCATTAAACCAAGCATGGGGTCCTTCTAAGTGTGGGGCCTTCTGCAAATGCACAGGTTGCACACCCAGGAAACCAGCCCTGACCTGCAATCAAACAGGAGAGGATCCAGCCTCACCATTTCAGAAACTATCTGCCAAAGTATATTCAGTGGTTTAATTAAGCTATAGGGGTATCGCATAACTAACATCACTTCCTGAACTACTTAATAAGTTCATTCCAATTTCATCCAACTAATGAAAAATGTTTTGTTTTGTTTTTTTGGTAATTACAAGGATTAATTGCATTATGGCTGGAAAAAAAATTGTACTAGTTTATTCTTTATTACTTTTGAGCAAGGAAAGGTTGCCATAAATGCTTTGTATTTATTGAGAACTGTTCTAGATGCTGGCAATAGAGCAGTGAACAAAATAACAACTTTGCTTTTATAGAGCTTATATTCTAATGGGGATGTTTTATATTTCAGCAAAAACCTGCACAATTATTTTTTAAGGATATGTAACTGGAAGATGCTTTTAAAATAATCATGTCTTTAGTTTTGAGGAGTTTAATTTTGGATGGGCAAAAATAAAGACAGTTTTTTTGAATAAAAATTGTCCTAGTAATTTGATTTAGTAAATGCCATTTAATTAACTTATATCATTTAATGAGTTTAATTATAGGAAAAGCCCTGAAGTTGCCCACAAGAAAGTACATAGGGATCAAGAAAATTCATTGCTTGAATTGAATGAAAATTCATTACTTAATTCAGTTAAGTGTGTCAGTAACTTCCATTGTATTCTTATTCTTTGGTGGTTTTCTTATGATTTATGCCGGTGTGTTGTGTAAGTTTTACAAAGTTTTCCATTACATACTCCTCTATAGTGACCATATACAAAGTAATAAGAATCAGGCAACAAAAGGATCAATATATGGTACTAATTTTTATGACAATTTCCATTTGTTTTTCAGTTTTCTTTCTTTGTTCTTCATTGTTTCCTCCCTTCCACAGAAAGGTGCCTCACTGTTTCATTTGTTACTTGATTTGGGAGTATGCCCCCCCATCAGTTTATGTAAAGGATGTTCCTTATGTACAGTGCATAATTCTCATAGTTTTGTAATTGAAGATTTTACTATAGAGAGAGGTGTTACTGGAGTTGAGTTGGATTTTTCTAGCATATATCCTCTGCTTGTGACACTCCTATTGATTTCAGTCAACAGGAAAGTACTGAATCTGTCGAACTAATAGTTTTTATTTCAGATGTTCATTCTGCATTTAAACTTCGCTCCCTTTGAAGTTTTGCATGCTTTTTTCCATTATCTAACTCTATATTCCACATTGGTGAAAAGAATGAATCTTTCTCGAATATCGAGAATCAACAGAAATATTATAGTTTTGTTTTTTTACTCCTAAAAGTGGTTTAGAAACTTTCGGTCTGTAGACTCAAAGAAGTACCTATTGGATATTTATATGCTCATTCCAGTAAATGACCTCCTCTTTTTATTTGTAGCGTTTCCTTTGGGAGACATAAGAAACAACCTCTATTTCTATAGTAATTTGCTTTAAAATTGACCTTGTGACTATGGTCATCTTGTTTCCTGCAAGCATAACCCAGGAATTTCTTTTTTAATAAAGAATCTCTTTAACTCTCAGTTAAGGAATTACAAATAGTCCCCTAAAAAAGCTTGCCGACCACAGTCTGAAAATACGAAATGTCCTTTGGAGGGATTTGGGTGTGGATTGAGAGACACATTTTCATAATATTCAATATGTCATCATCAAGTAATGTTTACAAACCCCAAAACTCTGGGGAACTGTGCAGGCTAAAGCAAGCAGATGTTAGCAGTCAAGGAAAAATTATGACTGCTGCCTGAAGGTATTCCCTCTTGCTTATCAGTTACATATAAGATTGTCAAGATCTCTTCTTTTTCATGTGGTTAATATGCCAAATTTGAGAATTACAGAAAGAAATATTCTGTAAATGGTCATCCATGAATCTCTTAACCATTTTTATGAGTGAGTTTATTGAAAAAAAAAACAACTAGCTCTGTGTACTGTAAGAATACCTTTTAATTTGATTAATTTAAACTTGATTTAATATAATACATATTTTTTAAATTTAGACACTTCATTCTGCTTGTCCACATCTCTGAATAGTAAGTTATTGAAAACACTAATTGCATTGCATGGTAACTCCAAAAACGTATTAACTTCAAATTTTCAGAACTGACAAATTCCTTTAGTGTAAGAGATGTTATAAATAAAGTGGGTCTTTTGCTTCAATGTATTGACATTTGGAAGGCAAACTTTTACCCTCTGGATAAAATATGAAAGCTTTTGAGGCAAACTGAGGTGGTCTTTCAAGTAGGATTAGTTAGAATTACTGAACTAATTTCAAGTGGGCAAACAAAAATTTTAAAATAACTTTAGTGATACTGCTTGTGAACAGTCTCACTAGAAAGTCAGATTCAATAAAAATAAATGGACAACTTTTGCTTCTGAAAGAGGTTTTTGTAAAGAGTAATTTTCCTTGGATCTTAATAATTTATTTTCTTGGGTCCTTATTTACATGTGAGGATATCTCAGGAGACACATAATTTAGAGGTAGTTCTGAGGTTTTGAATGAAGATCATTCCATGCTGAGAAAACATCACAACTTTTAGGAATGAAATCTGTATTGATGGAGCAATAATTTAGCCTGAGGATGTTAATGGCCTCTTGCTTTTGTTTCCTAAAACTTCCTGCTTTAAAAAAATTGGATCTCTAGCATCTGTAACAGAACAGGAAGTAAAGAATAAGAGAAGTCAAATTCAAATTTGTTAGATATATCAAAAGAAAACAGTGGAAAATCTAGAAATTGTCATGGTCAGGTTCATGTGCCAACTTGGCTAGGTAGTGGTGCCCACTTGTCTGGCTGGGCAAGTACTGGCCTGTCTGTTGCTAAGAGGACATTTCATAGAATTAAATCATGATCACATCGGCTGCATTCACAGCTGATTCCATTTGTAATCAGCCAAACGGGAGTGTCTTCTGCAATGAGTGATGCTTAATCTAATCACTGGAAAGCTTGAGGAGGATTCAGAAGAGACAATCTCTCTTCCTGCTTCAGCTGGTGAGCCTCTCCTGTGGAGTTCATCCAGACCCCTCATTGGAGTCATCAGCTTTACAGCCTGCCCTAAGGATTTTGAACTCTACGTTCCCACAGTTATATGAGACACTTCTATAAATTTTATATTTATGGATATTTCCTGCTAATTCTGTTTCTCCAGAGAACTCTAGCTAATACAGAAATATAACCAATTAAATATGGAAATTTAGTATTTGATAGTATTTGCTATGTAAGACAAATGACCAAAAGTGATAATTCAAATAAATGAGAAAAAAGAACTTTTGAGGAAATGACTGAATAACCAAATGCAAAAGATAGAATTGGATCCATGGTGATGCACAAGGATAAATTCTAAATAGATTAGCAATCCAAATGTAAAATTGAAATCATACAAATCTTGGAAGAGAAGTCGAATGGATCCCTTTAAAACTTTCTATAACTATGACTTAAAATGAATAAGCAATAAGCATTGATACATTTAACTGCATTACAATGAAAAGCCTTCTGAGTGGCTTAAAATGCCAAATGCAAAGTAAGGATACAAACGAATTGCAAAAACATTTTACAACTTATATCACAGGCAAAGGTTTAATAGTCCTAATATATTAATATACTCTATGGAGAAAAAGCCCAGCTGCTTGATTGAAAAATGATTAAAAGATAGAATCAGGGCCTTCATAGCTAAGAAATGCAAATGATGCATAAATATACTCATGGTAACAGAAATACAAATAAAAAGATATGGGTATTACATTTCTTACCTATCAGATTAATCATAGGTAAACAGAGATTATTTATATTTTAAATACATTTATATGTGTGTTTTTATATTTTATATATGTTATATGTATACACTTCAGTATATATGTTTGAAAATACCCACAATAAACAGTTAAATTCAAATTAGTTAATTCAATTATTCTGCTGTAAACATGTATGTGAAGGGAGAGAATTATCATAGTTACCTCTTAATTATCTTTTTTTTAAGCAGATAGAAAATTTATTGAATACATATGTGGGCACTCTTGCATGAAAAGAAAGATGAAAGGCAAGAAATGATAGGCAAGGTGCAGCCATTTGCTTTTTTAAAAAATATTTTTATTGAGATATCTCCATGTACCATCCAAGGCATACAATCAGTGGCTCACAATATTATCACATACTTGTGTACCCCATGATCATTTTTAATGATCATTTTTAGAATATTTGCATCACTCAAGAAAAAGAAATAAAAAGAAAAAACCCATACATCCCATACCTCTTACCCACCCCCACTCATTGACTACTAGTATTTCAACCTACACAATTTTTAAGCCCCTTATCCCCCCTATTATTTATTTATTTATTGTCCTTATTTTTTTTTACTCATCTGTCCAAACCTGGGATAAAAGGAGCATCAGACACAGGGTTTTCACAATACTACAGTCACATTGCAAAAACTATATAGTTATACAATCATCTTCAAGAATCAAGGCTACTGGAACACAATTCAATAGTTTTAGGTACTTTCCTCTAGTCACTCCAATACACCATAAACTAAACAATGATATCAAAATAATGCATAAGAATAACCTCCTGGATAATCTCTCAACTCTGTTTGAGAGCTCTCAGCCACTGAAACTTTATTTTGACTCATTTCTCTCTTCCCCCTTTTGGTCAAGAAGGCTTTCTCAATACCACGATGCCAGGCTCTTACTCATGCCTGGGAATCATGTCCTACCTTGCCAGGGAGATTTACATCCCTGGGAATCATGTCCCATGTAGGGCAATGAGTTCACCTGCTGAGTTGGCTTAAAGAGCGAGGCCACAACTGAGCAACAAAAGAGCTTATCTTTTGTTAGGCATGATTATATGCCTTAGGCATATTGATAGGTAAGTTTAGCTGCTTCTTTGCAGAAATAACTTTCATAGGAGCAAGCCCCAAGATCAAGGGCTCAGCTTATTGAATTTGTTGTCCCACTGCTTGTGAGAATATGAGGAATTCCCCAAATGGAGAAGTTTAAATTTATTTCTTTCTCCCAAGTCCCCTAGGGGGACTTTGCAAATCATCTTTTATTCTCTGCCCAAATTACTCTGGTATATATTAGGACATCACACTAACTTGTACAAATCAGCAAGATCTCACTACCTATTCAAGATCACGTAATTATAGTGTTCAAATAAACTGAATATACAAGTTAAATTAGATAATGTACTACCAAAAATACAAAGTTTTGTACCAAATAAACATCTCTTCCTTTGAATTCACATAGAAGTTGAAGTTTTGAAATACAGACTGTGCTGGTTTGAAAGGATTTGTATACCCTAGATAATCTGGCAAAGTTGATTAGTGGCTTTGGTTGGAACACAGATTTTAAAATCCATGACCTTGGATATTTAGCAGAAGAGATCCCCAAATTAAATGTGGAAAGCTCAGCCTGGCTTCTCTTCACAGCTTATAGTGAAATGTGACAGGAAAGAGATGAGCTGAGAACTGAACTCTTGGGTACAAAGAAACCAGAAATTGATGTTATGGAAAATTCTGGGAGATCCCAGAGAATAGTGCCCCATGTGAGAATTTGGTCAAATGTGGAAACAGTCAGCCATTTCAGAAAAAAAAACGCAGGATTGGAGATGGAGCTATCCAGGAGGGATTTTGTGGAAACTCCTTACGGCTGATGGGCACAATCTGAGGCTACTGTATAGGAAGCGAATGAGAGTGTTGTGGGATCTGTATAAAGAGAATCACTGCAAGTCAGGACTAAGAGGGACAGAGAAGGGACACATTTGAGGAAAAATAACTTCAGAGGCACAACCATGGAGGATGAGGTCTGAAGTCAAAAAGAGTCAAGCCAGGAGAGCAGACCTACCCAAGCACTTGAAGAGGGTGAGTTTGCCCCGAAGGCAGAGGATGGGCCTTCCACCTTATTGCAGTGGAAAAGTCATGCCACCTTAGGCTTGGGGAAGGTGGAGCACATTCCTTGAGGATTGGGGAGAGCTTGGCTTCCACCACATGGAGGGAATGAGCATTGTGCCCCAGAGATGTCAGAGAGCCCAGGTGTAGCCCTGATGCTTGGAGAGGGTGGAGCTGAGAAAAAGGTGGTCTCCCCAATGTCCCATAAAGTTGTGTTTGTTGAGAGGTGGGCCACTAAAGGGTGGGACTGCCAATTTCTAAAGTCCTGAAGATAAATGACTCTCAGACTTTGAATTCGAATGGACTTTGCCATGCAGGTCTTCAAAACTGCTTGGGTCCTGTGACCCCTGTGTTCCTTCCAATTTCTCCCTATGGAAATGGGTATATGTATCCTATGACTGTTCCTCCTTTGTATGTTGACAGGAAATAACTTTTTTTGAGTTTTACAGGTCCAGAACCAGAAGAGAATTTTTGCATTAGGACAGCCATGCCTGTAGCTAAATTTGAGATTTTTGTACTGTTTCTGACTTTGTACTGTATTGTATTTGAATTATTACTGAAATGATTTAAGGATTTCTGGTATTATGATAGAATGAATGCATTTTGTATATGGGTAAAACAAAGTTATTTTAGGTTTAGAGGTTGGAATGTGCTGGTTTGAAAGGATTTCTGTACCCTAGAAAAGCCACATTTTAATCCTAATCAATCTTGTGGGAGCAACGATTTCTTCTAATACCTATTCAGTATGATAAGTTGGAAACTTGATTATGTTATCTCCATGGAGATGTGACTCAATCGACTGTGGGTATTATTCAACTTAACTAGATGGAGACATCCATCCATTCTATGTGGGTTTTTATTAGTTTACTGGAATCATATAAAAGAAGAAGTATTTTGGAGAAAGTTTCAGGATGCCACAGAACCATGAAGCAGAGTCCACCAGCCAGCTACTTTTGGAGATGAAGAAGGAAAACACCTCCTGGGGAACTTCATGAAACAAGACGCTGGAAGAGAAAGCTAGTAGACTTCACCATGTCCACTTCCAGCTGAGAGAGAAACCCTGAATGTCATCAGCCTTCTTGAACCAAGGTATCTTTCACTGGATGCCTTAGACTGGACATTTCTATAGACTTGTTTTAATTGGGACAGTAAACTAACCTTAGAACAGTAAACTAGCAACTTAGATTCCCCTTTTTAAAAGCCATTCTGTTTCTGGTATATTTCATTCCAGCAGTTAGCAAATTAAAACATAGACCATATCATCCTTTACCTTGCATTCTGATTTACCTTAGTCCTATCCAGATTAGCTCCATTTATATCTCTACTTGAGGTCCAACCACTTTTTCAACAGTTGCAGTGTGGGGTAATGCTGAATTTCATATCTTCAGAGCTCTAACTCTGAGTCTCAGGTGTCATACAAATATGGTCATGCAAATACTCAAAGTTCCAGGTTATGACCAGGTTATAAACAAATGCCTCAGCATCTCAGAATTTAGAAAAAACATTTACAACTCCAGAATAGATGTGACTGCTGTAAGAGTTTACAGTATAGGAATGTTTACAATAGATCTTAACCTCTTAACTCATGCTCTCAAATTCAATTCTCTGAGTTTGCATATTATAGTCAGTCTGTATGAGAGAGGCATGATAATATTTGTCTTTTTGTTTCTGAGACTTCATTCAGCATACTGCTCTCAAGATTCATTTACTTAGTTGCATGCCTCTCAACTGCATTCCTTCTTGCAGCTGCTCAGTAGTCCATTGTATGTATACACCATAGCTCCCCCTTCCATTCCTCAGGTGATGTACCCTTAGGCCACCTCCATCCATTATAAATCTCAAGCACTGCCACCATAAACACCAGTACACAAATGTCCATTCATGTTCTCCAAGCACATACATAGCAACAAGATTGCAGGATCATATGCTAACCCCACCTCTAGCCTCCTATGGAACCACCACACTGTCCTGTGGAGGGGCTAAACAACTCTGCTTCCCAACTAAGAATAAATCAGTACATCTCTTTCTCCGTATTTTCTCTAGCACTTGCATCTCTCTGTTCATTATTTTATTTACTTATTTTTTTTTGCATGGACAGGCACCAGGAATTGAACTTGGGTCTCTGGCATGGCAGGTGAGAATTCTGCCACTGAGCCACTGTTGCACCACCCTCTCTGCTCATTTTTAAACAGTTTTATTTACACATGATATAATCCAACCTAAGTAAAAAAAAAAAAAAGGTTCCTGGTAAAATCACATAGCCATGTCTTCATCACCGCCATCTATGTGAGGACATTTCCTTTTCTTCTGCAAAGAATCCCATACAACACTCCCATATCCCCCACTTATGGACATTTCGTTTTGGCATATTGCCTTTATTAGATTCAATGGAAACCTATTACAATGTTACAGTAACTATAGACCCTCACTTTCATTGATTGTATTTTTTCCTATATACCATTCCATTTTCAAAATCTTGCAATGTTGACATTCATTTGTTCTCCCTCATGCAAAAATATTCTTATATTTGTACATTTATTCACCATCATTGTCCACACTAGGCATCCTAAGTTATACTGTCTCAGTCTTTATCCTCTATCCTTCCTTCTGGTGTCATATCTGCCCCCAGCCCTTCTCCCTCGACCATACTCACATTCAGCTTCATTCAGTGTACTTACATTATTGTGCTACCATCAGGTAGTATTGTAATATCCATGGCTGAATCTGTATAATAAGTCCTATGGTACATTCTGTACTCCTTCAGCACCAAATGCCCAATCTGTACCCCCCTTCTTTCTCCTGGTAAACTGTGTTCTTAAATATAACTCTCAAAGTTCACTCATTAATGTTAGTTCATATTAGTGAAACCATACAGTATTTGTCCTTTTGTTTCTGGCTAATTTCACTCAGCATAATGTCCTCAAGGTTCATTCACATTGTTACATTCTTCATGACTTTCTTCTGTCTTATAGCATAATGTTCCATCATATTTATACCACAACTTGTTTAGCCACTTGTTTGCTGGTGGACATTTGGGCTGTTTCCACCTCTTGGTGATCCTGAATAATGCCGCTATAAGCATCAGTGTGCTAATGTCCATTTGTGTCTTTGCCCTCAGTTCCTCTGAATATATACCTAGTAATGGGATTTTGCTAGATCATATGGCAATTATATGCTTAGCTTCCTGAGGAACTGCCAAACTACCTTCCAGAGCAGTTGTACCATTTACACTCCCATCTACAATGTGAATAAGTGTGCATTTTTCTCCACATCCTTTGACACTTGTTGTTTCCTGCTTTTTTGATAATGCTCATACTAGTGGGTGTGAGATGATACCTCATTGTGGTTTTGATTTGCGTTTCTCTAATAGCCAGTAAAGTTGAACATCTTTTCATATGCTTTTTAGCCATTTGTATTTCCTCTTCTGAAAAATGTCTGTTCATGTCTTTTGGCCATTTTGTAATTGGGTTGTTTGTCTTTTTGTTGTTGAGCTGTAGAATCTCTATATATTCTGGATATTAAACCCGTACCTGATAAATGGTTTCCAAGTATTGTTTCCCATTATGTAGGTTGCCTTTTAAATTTCTTAACAAAGTTCCTAGAAGCACAAAAGCATTTAATTTTGAGGAGATCCCATATATCTATATCTATTGTCATTGCTCAGACATTGGGTGTAAGGTCTAGGAAACCACCTCCTAAGACATGATTCATAAGCTATTTCCTTACATTTTTCCCTAAAAGTTTTATGGTCTTAGTTATAATGTTTAGATCTTTGATCCATTGAGTTTATTTTTGTATAGGGTGTGAGATATGGATCCTCATTCATTATTTTCCATGTGACTATCCAGTTCTCCAAACACAATTTATTGAAAAGGCTGCTTTTGTTCTAGTTGGGTTGGCTGGACTGCCTTATCAAAGATCAATTGAACATAAATGAGAGGGTCTACTTCTGAACACTCAATTCAATTCCACTGGTCAATGTATCTATTTTATGCCAGTACCATGCTGTTTTGACCACTGTAGCTTCATAATCTGCTTTTAAGTCAGGGAGTATGAGACTTCCCACTTAATTCCTCTTTCTCAAGATATTTTTATCTATTTGGAGAACACTGCCCTTCCAAATAAATTTGGTTATTGTTTTTCCTATTTCATGAAAGTAAGTTGTTGGAATTTTAATTGGTATTGCATTGAATCTATAAATCAATTTTTGTGGAATTGACATCTTAACTATAGTTTGTCTTCCAATCCATGAACATGGTATGCCCTTCCATTTATTTAGGCCTTTCATGATTTATTTTACCAATTTCTTGTAGTTTTCTGTGTATAGGTCTTTTGTGTCCTTACTTAAATTTTTTTTTTTTTTGGCTTTTAAAAAGGGGATTTTAATAAGTTGCTAGTTTACAGTTCCTAAGGCCAAGAAAATGTCCCAATTAAAGCAAGTCTATAGAAATGTCCAATCTAAGGCTTCCAGGGAAAGATACCGTGGTTCAAGAAGGTTGATAACATTCAACGTTTCTCTCTCAGCTAAAAGGGCACATGGTGAACATGGCAGTATCTGCTGGCTTTCTCATGGCTCCAAAAAGGGAATCTCTCCAAAATGTTTCTCTTTTAAAGGATTAATGGGTGGAGTCACAATTCCATGGAAGCTCTCTGATCAAAAGTTACCACCCACAATTGGGAGGGTCACGTCACCATGGGAACAATCAAAATGCTCCCAACCAGCAATATTGAATGAGAATTAAAGGACATGGTTTTTCTGGGGTCCAACACAGATTCAAACCAGCACATTCCACCCTTTGGACCCCAAAAAGACATGTTCTTTCCAAATGCAAAATACATTCATCCCATAACAATGTCAGAAAGGCTTAGACCATTTCAGTAACAATACAAAGTCAGAAACAGTATAAAATCTCATCAAAGTAAATTACAGGCATGGTTTGTCCTAAGGTAAAATTCTCCTCCAGTTCTGGACCTGTAAAACTCAGAACAAGTTATTTGCTGCCAAAATAGAAAGGAGGAATTATCATAGTATACATATACCAATTTCCATAGGGAGGAAGGAACAGAGGGGTCACCAGACCCATACAGTTTCAAAAACCCACAGGGCAAAGTTCATTAGATTTCAAAGTCTGAGAGTCATTTACCTTCAGGTATTTAGAAAGCGGCAGTCCCACCCATTCCAAGGGCCTATGCAGAGGCCTGCCTCTCTCTGAATGCAACCTTGGGGGACATTGCGGAGACCACCTTTTTCTCAGCTCCACCCTCTCCAAGGATCAGGACTGCACCTGGGCTCTCTACCATCTCCCAGGCACACGTTCAACCCCTCCATGTCTTGGCAGCCAGGCTCTCCCCAAACCCCAAGGAATATGCTCCACCCTTGCCAAGGCCTGAGGCGGCATGACTCTTCCACTGCAATGAGGTGGAAGACCCATCCTCTACCTCCGGGGCAAACTCACTCTTTCCACATGCTTGGGTAGGTCCACATTCCTGGCCTGAGGCTTCTTTGCTTCAGACCCCAGCCTCCATGGCTTTGCCTCTGAAGTTATTTTTCCTCTAATGTGTCCCTTATCTGTCCCTCTCAGTCCCAATTGGTAGTGATTTTTTTTAATACAGATCCCACATCACTCTCATTGGTTTTCTATGTAGTAGCCTCAGATTGTGCCCACCAGACATAAGGAGTTTCCACAAATCCTTCCTGGATAACTCAATGTCTGATCCTGGCTTTCTCTGAAATGGCTGTCTGGTTCCATATTTGGTTAAATCCTCATGTGGGGCACTCTTCTTTGGGGTCTCCCTTTCTGGAGACCCAGAATTTTCCAGAACATCAATTTCTGGTTTCTTTGTAGTCAAGAGTTCAGTTCTCAGCTTATCTTTTTCCTGTCACATTTCACTATAAGCTGCAAGGAGAAACCAGCCTGTGCTTTCCATGTTTAATTTGGAAATCTCATCTGCTGAATGTCCAAGGTCATGAGTTTTAAAATCTGCCTTCCAGCCAAAGCCACAAGTCAATTTTACCAGATTAGCTGCCATTTTAAAACAAGGATCACCTTTCTTCCCTTCTACAATAACACACCTCATTTCTGTGTAGAGAGCCTGGTCAGAGGTATCTTTAACATTTCTACCAACAGTTTCTTTCAAAGCATTCTAGGCTTTCTTGATCAAGCTCCTCACAACTCCTCCAAAATCTCCCCCTTATCCATTTAAAAAGCTGTTCCAACATGTTTCATATTTGTGAACCACAGCAATCACCCCACTCTCAGTACCAAAATCTGTTCTAGTTAGCTAGCTGCCGGAATGCAATATACCAGAAATGGAATGGCTTTTAAAAAGGGGAATTTAATAAGTTGCTAGTTTACAGTTTTAAGGCCAAGAAAATGTCCCAATTAAAGCAAGTCTATAGAAATGTCCAATTTAAGGCATCAAAGGAAAGTTACCTTGGTTCAAGAAGGCCAATGACCTTCAGCATTTCTCTCTCAGCTGGAAGGGCACATGGCGAACATGGTGGCATCTGCTGGCTTTCTTGTGGCTCTACAAAAGGGCTCCTTACTTAAATTTGTTCCTGAATATTAGATTCTTTTATTTGCTATTGTAAATGGAATTTTTTCTTGATTTCCTCCTCAACTTGCTCATTACTAGTGTATAGAAAGAGTACTGATTTGGGGTTGTTGATCCTGCCACTTTGCTGTATTCATTTATTAGCTCTCGTAGCTTTGCTGTAGATTCTTTAGGATTTTCAACATATAGTATTATGTCATCTGCAAACAGTGAGAGTTTTACTTCTTCCTTTCCAATTTGGATGTCTCTTATTTCTTTCTCTTGTCTAATTGCTCTGGCTAGAACTTCCAGTTCAGAGTTGAATAACAATGCTGACAGCGGGCATCCTTGTTTTGTTCCTGATCTTAGAGGGAATGCTTTCTGTCTTTTCCATTGAGTATGATGTTAGCTGTGAGTTTTTCATATATTCCATTTATCAAGTTTGAGGAAGTTTCCTTCTGAAGTGTTTTCATCAAGAAAGGATGTTGAATTTTGTCAAATGCCTTTTCTGTATCAATCAAGATGATCATGTGGTTTTTTGGCTTTGATTTATTGATATGGTGTATTACATTAATTGATTTTCTTGTGTAGAAGCAGCCTTACATACCTGGAATAAATCCCACCTGGTTGTGGTGTATAATCCTTTTAATGTGCCATTGGATTTGATTTGCAAGTATTTTGTTGAGGATTTTTGCACCCATATTCATTAAAGTGATTGGTCTGTACTTTTCTTTTCTTGTAATATCTTTTGTCTGGCTTTGGTATGATGGTGATGTTGTCTTCATAAAATAAATCCCACCTGGTTGTGGTGTATAATCCTTTTAATGTATGATTGGACTTGATTTGCAAGTATTTTGTTGAGGATTTTTGCATCTATATTCATTAAAGTGATTGGTCTGTACTTTTCTTTTCTTGTAGTATCTTTTGTCTGGCTTTGGTGTTATGGTGATGTTGGCTTCATAGAATGAGTTAGGTAGCTTTCCCTCCTCTTCAATTTTTTTTGAAGAGTTTGAACAGGATATGTACTAATTCTTTCTTGAATGCTTGGTAGAATTCACATACGTGGCCTTCTCGTCCTGGACTTTTCTTTTCTCAGAGCTTCTTGATGACTGATCCAATCTCTTTACTTGTGATTGGTTTGTTGATCATCTGTTTCTGCTTGAGTCAATGTTGATTTTTCATGCCTTCCTAAGAAGTTTTCCATTTCATCTACATTGTCTAGTTTATTAGTGTATAATTTCTCATAGTATCCTCTTATTGTCTCCTTTATTTCTGTGGAGTCAGTGGTTATGTCCCCTCTCTCATTTCTGATTTTACTTATTTGCATCATATCTTTTTTTTTTGGCTTAGCCTAGCTAAGGGTCCACTGATTTTATTGATTTTCTCAAAGAACCAACTTCTTATTTTGTTGATTTTCTTTATTATTTTCATATTCTCAATTTCATTTATTTCTGCTCTAATCTTTGTTATTTCT
Source organism: Myrmecophaga tridactyla (assembly GCA_004026745.1). NCBI lineage: Eukaryota > Metazoa > Chordata > Mammalia > Pilosa > Myrmecophagidae > Myrmecophaga > Myrmecophaga tridactyla. Next base: position 21,113 of record PVIY010026462.1, read on the forward strand.
TTCTTTTGGGGGTTAATTTACTGTTCTTTCTCCAGTACTTCCAGATGAACAGTTGATTCCTCAATTTTTGCTCTTTCTTATTTTTTAATATAAACATTTAGGGTAATAAATTTCCCTCTCAGCACAGCCTTTGCTGCATCCCATAAGTTTTTATATGTTGTGTTTTTGTTTTCATATGCCTCAAGATATTTATTGATTTCTCTTGTAATTTCTTCCTTGACCCACTGGCTGTTTAAGAGTACATAGTTTAGCCTCCATATATTTGTGAAATTTCTAGCCCTCTGCCTGTTACTGATTTCCAACTTAATTCCATTATGATCTGAGAGAGTGCTTTGTACAATTTCAATCTTTTTTAATTTTTTGAGACTTGCTTTGTGACCCCACATATGGTCTATCCTTGAGATTGATCCATGAGCACTTGAGAAAAATGTGTGTCCACCTGTTCTGGGGTGTAATGTTCTATAAATGTCTAGTCTAGTTCATTTATCATATTATTCAAAATCTCTGTTTCCTTATTGATTCTCTATCTAGATGTTTTATCCATTGATGAGAACAATGAGTTAAGTATCCAACTATTATTGTAGAGGTGTCTACTTCTCCCTTCAGTGTTGTCAATGGTTGCCTCGTGTATTTTGGGGCACTCTGGTGTGATGCATAAATATTTATGATTGTTATGTCTTCTTGGCAAATTGCTCCTTTTATTAAAACATAGTGTCCTTTCTTGTCTCTATTAATTGTTTTACATTTGAAGTCTAATTTGTCAGATATTAGTATAGTTACCCCTGCTCTTTTCTGATTGTTGTTTGCATGAAATATCTTTCACCAACCTTTCACTTTCAATCTGTTTTTATCCATGGGTCTAAAATGAGTATCTTGTAGACAGGATATAGATAAGTCCTGGTTTTTAATCCATTCAGTCTGTCTTTTGATTGGGGAGTTTAATCCATTAAAATTTAATGTTATTACTGTAAAGGCCATGCTTTCTTCTATCATTTTGTCTTTTGGATTTTATATGTCATATCTTATTTTTTTCTCTTTGTTTACCTGTATTGATAGTCTTCATTTCTACACTCTTCTCCAAACCTCTCTCTCCTTTCTTTTCCTATCTGCCTGTAGTACTCCCTTTGTTATTTCTTGTAGAGCCAGTCTTTTTGTCACAAACTCTCCCAGTGAATGTCTGAAAATATTTTAAACTCTCCTTTATTTTTGAAGGACTGTTTTACTGGATATAGAATTCTTGGTTGGCATTTTTCTCTTTCAGAATCTTAAACATTTCATACCACTGCCTTCTTGCCTCCATGGTTTCTGCTGGGAAATCCACATAGTCTTTTTGAGCTTCCCTTGTATGTGATGGATTGCTTTTCTCTTGCTGCTTTCAGAATTCTCTCTTTGTCTTTGACATTTGACAATCTGATTAGTAAATGTCGTGGAGTATGTATTTGGATCTGTTCTGTTTGGAGTATGCTGCGCTTCTTGGATCTGTGATTTTGTTTTTCATAAGAGTTGGGAAATTTTCAGTGACTATTTGCTCCATTAGTCTTTCTTCCTCTTTTTCCTTCTCTTCTGTTTCTGGGATACTCATAACACGTATATTCATGCACTTCATGTTGTCATTCAATTCCTGAGGTCTTGTTCATATTTTCCCATTTTTTTCCCCATCAGTTTTCTTATGCATAGGATTTCAGATATCCTGTCCTCTAGTTCACTAATTCTTTCTTCTGCCTCTTCAAATCTGCTGTTGTAGGTCTACATTGTTTTTTTCATCTCTTCTACTGTGCTTTTCATTCCCATAAGTTCTGCCATTTGTTTTATCAAACTTTTTAGGTCTTCTTTATATTTATTCAATGTCTTTATATCTGTTCCCTCAACTCATTGATTTGATTTTTGATGTGATATTTCATGTCTGATCAAACATCCTTAATTAGTTGTTTCAACTCTTGTATCTCATTTAAATGTTGGTTTGTTCCTTTGGATATATCTTCGATATTCTTAATATGACATTATTTTTTGCTAGCATCAAAGCATTTGATTTCCTTAATTAGTTTATTCTGGAGGTTGTTTTCACTCTTATCTAGGATTTTCTTGTTGGTTGGCTTTGCTTTCTATCTGTTCTTTGGCATTCAGCTCAACTTTTTCTAGACCCCCAGCATATTTAACTGATCAAATTTTTTTTCAGCTCTTGTTTGCCTGGTTCTTGCCCTGCCTATATGGAACCTTTTTTTGAGGAGGGTTCCCTCAGGTATGTTTGACCCCCATCAGATCTTCCCAGACCAGACATGCCATATGTTAGGAGGAGGGTGTACTCAGTATCAAGCTTCCCTAAGGATGAGATCCAGCAGGTTGTCCGACTTTTCTATAAAGCCTCTGGACTCTGCTTTTCCTAAGCTCCCCAGCCTGTGGTGCTTGTCAGTCTACAGCTTCCCACCAGTATAAAATGATAGTGCCTTTATTCTTAGCAGCCTCTCCCTGCCAGTGGTGTGGTTGAATTAGAGGATGAGGTAAGAGGTGGGTTTAGGTAGTTTCTTTTTTCCAGTCCCTGGGGTCTGAATTCCCTGGAAGAAGGCCCCACCCACCCCCCTTTTCTTGGGGAAGATACAGTCTTTAGGAATTATCCTCCCCAATCACCTGAGTAGTTACTTTGTCTGTGAGGCATACCTAAATTCTACCCTTGCCTGGGGCAGTGCTGAAGCCTGAGATGGCTTGCAGTTTTATCTAATGAGCTGTTAAGAAGTTAAAAAAAAAAAAACAGGAAGAAAGAAAGTCTTTACCAGGTTGGGCCCCAACTCCCCAGGTTTGCCAATTAAAAGGTAGAGTTGGCATATGGCTCTATGTGTTTCCAGGCTATAAGTGCCCCCTTTTTTTTAGGGCCCAGAACTTTTTCAATATTTTGTGCTGTCCAACTCAAAAAGCTTCTGGTTTGTTTTGTTTTGTTTTCTCCCATCAGCTGCACCCCCTCTCTGCTGGGCCCAAAACTCCCAGTTCCTTTAGTGCTCACTGTAGGTTTATCTGTGCTTAGGGCCTGTTTTCACCAGTCTGAATTTGTTAATTAGTTCCACAATTGGGGCTTGGTTGAGCTACATTCCTTGCCCCTAGTAGGGCCTGTTCTTTTTCCCTCAGAAGCCAGCCTACCATGCCTGTGAAGGGTGAGTGCTGGCCACCATGGCTTAGGAGACTTAGATTTCTGTGTGGGATCTCAGCTGTTCCACCCATTCCAGACTGATGTACAATGTATGCCCAGGTACTGAAGTCCGCCAACTTTTGTTCCATATATTACCTGGCTATTTACTAGCAGTCTTGGAGAACAAACTAAATTGCACACCTTACTACACAACCATCTTGCCATGCCTCCCCTTACCATTTGCTTTTATAGATTAGCTTTGCTTATTTTCCCTCTTCTTGTTTGGGCTCTTTCTCCTACCCTCCCTTCTCTCCACCATGGCACCTGGTGGTAGACAGTGCATTTGGGTGGGTTAGTTGGCTCCACCTTTCTCCGTATCTTCTCCACCTGATTCACTCAGGTGGGGGTCGTTTGGCTGTAGGTGCGTCTGCTGTTACTGGGTGTTCCCTATAAGTGGATAGCTCCTAGGCAGGGTATCTGTCCAGGACAGTATCCCTTCTGACCTTGATTAACCATCCTTGCTTAAAGGCTCCTTCATGGTTTTTTTCTCTCCCCTCTCTCCCTCTTCTAACCTGCCTCAAATATCCCCTCAGACAGTTATTGCTCTTTAATCTTAAGAGTTGCTGAGGGGCGAGGGTCTGTATTCTGTAGCTGTTTCTGACTTGTCAGGGGGTATTGGCCCTGCCTTTCTGGCTATTTTATTTAAGTTAAAAGGGGAGGAGTCCAGGGAGGTATTTGGAATGGCTGAAAATCCTCATGTCATCATTGGTTTTGTGTGAAAGGCTTCTAGTCTGGAAAAATAAATTTCGTAAGAAGCTTAAAAATGCAAAGGCCAATTAATAGCAAGAGGGGGGTTGAAGTAAGCAGGCCTAGGAGATGCACTGGTTAAGAGACTGGTGGAGAGGGAAGGGAACAACCATCCTTCAGGTCCAAGAATGAGCTAGCTGGGCAGCTCATTTCTGCTCAACTGCAGAATAAGAGGGTGCATGTGGCAAGGTAAGAGTTACAGGAATGAGGGTTAGAAGGGACTTGATTTATCAGGCTGCAGCTTTGGCTGCCATGTTGGCCCAGATATTTCCTTGAGAAATGTTAGTATTATTTCTTTGACGACCAGGGCAATGAATTACTGTTATTTTTGTTGGTAAGGGCACAGCATTTAAGAGATTGAGTATTTTGGACAGTGCTTAATTGGGTTCTGCTTTTTGTGAAAATAGCTCACTCTTTCCATACTGCTGCATAAACATGTGGGACTAGGAAAGCATATTTGGTATCAGTGTAGAGATTTAGCCTTTTCCTTTTCCTAGTTCTAGAGCTCAGGCAATTAGTTCTGCTTTTTGAGCTAAAGTCCCTGGGGGCAGGGTTTTGGCTTATTAAATTGGGAGCGTTCACTGCTTAAGAATATAGAAGGAATTCCACAGGGGGGGAACTTTAATAGTTCTATGAGTTTTTTTTAAGGGACTTTGCAAATATACATTTTTCATTTTTTGCTTAAAAAATGGCTTTTTTTTTGTTTCACACAGAAGTTAATATTTCAGAATATAGACGTTATATATATTTTAGTCCTAGCAGATCAGCATCATTTACATGTTGCTGTATGGAGTAATGTTGACTTTTAGAGCTGGAGAACTTTAACTCTGAGTTTTTGGTATTATACAGATACTAAAGTTTTAGGAAGCTACCAGGTCATACAAAGAGCAAAACATCATAGAATTTACAAATAACAGTTAAAGCTTAGGAGTAAATGGGATTGCTGTAAGAGCTTACAATTTAAGCTTTGAATTATATAAGCATCTTTAAATGAATTTACTTTCAGAAATAAAAACATTTGATAGCTGTTTTATATAGGGGTTATTAACTACCAACCAGAGCAGAAGTTTTGTCCTGTTTTAGTTTACACATTTATTAGGCTTATGTTAATTAACAGGTAGAATATAATTTTTATACTTGCCTTGCTTCTCTTTTTTTAAATATTTTTATTATACACAACAAATAAACATACAAACATTCTTTTTTTTTTTTACATGGGCAGGCACCAGGAATCAAACCCAGGTCCTCTGGCATGGCAGGCGAGCATTCTTGCCTGCTGAGCCACCATGGCCCACCCCATACAAACATTCTTGACATACAAAACATTCTATACATGGTGTACAATCAGTGGCTCACAATATCATCATATAACTGTGTATTCATCACAATGATTATTTTTTTGAACATTTGCATCCCTCCAGCAAAAGAAAAAAGAAAAACATTCAAACATGCCATACCCCTTACTCCTCCCTCTCACTGACCTCTAGTATTTCAATCTACTCAATTTATTTTAACCTTTGTTCCCTCTATTATTTGTTTTTTAATCCATATTTTTTACTCATCTGTCCATACTGCCCTGCTTCTCTTTTAAAGTCCTTTTTGTTGAAGATGAAGTTTTGATTTATAGCTAACCACATGTACTTTTAGAGACGCTTTAGAGTAGAGTAGTGTAACTGACAAATTCAGTTATTACACAGATAGGTATTAGGATATAACATTGCCAAGTTTTTTAGGAATTTCAATAATTTTTAAATATATGAATAACATTTCACCCATGCAAATTTAGCTAATAGAAGGATAGAAAATTTCTTTTAATTATTGTAATACTTTTAAATATAATACATTCAACTATTTTAGCCCCTCACTTTTACAAAGTAAGAGAAGAAATCTTTTGTGACAGTTTTCCTTAAAAAGTGAGAAGACTTGCTTTCTGAAGTAAAGGATGATAAGGTCATCATAAACATTAACAAGGATATTATTTTGATATGATAACAAATTTTTATCTTTTAGACAGAGTACTTAGATTGTTAAGAGAAACTTTTTATAACCTTTCATTAAGAGTAGACTAACAATTTACATTATTTTACAGAGAAAACTAAATTCGGTTTTGTATGCATACATGGTTTTTATACAAAAGATTTTTTTTAATATTATGAACAAGCTTATTAAATTTTGGTTAGCATTGAAAATGATAGAATTTACTTTTATAATTTTTTTTACAACATCTTGTTGTTAGCAGTTACTGAAAATTTACTTTTTCAAACTTTCTACAACTTTTTACATCCATCCAGTGCTTGTATATAACAAGTTTATTTGACTATAACAAATAACATTTACTTTCATATTAGAAATATGTTAGTTTATAAAGTTAACCTATTACAAGTAGAGGGCAGTAAGGTTTGATGATAAGGCATTTTTAAAGATATGGGGATTATTTTGAAACCCTTGGAGCAGTACTGTTCAAGCGAGTAGGGTAGGAATCTTATTTTTAAGTCCCTGCCATCCAACATCAAACAGGTATTGAGAGTTAGGGTGAAGAGGGATGAAAAAAATGCGTTTTTAAGATTTAAAAACTTTCATGCAGTCAGAGGTCACACATGGGCTAGCCCTGGGATGTCTTCATCCCATACAAATGGGTTTATTTACTCAAGGATTTTCTTTGAGATGCTGAAAGGGCTCAATTTAGTAGGGGTGCTGGGTCAAACAAGGGGGTAAGCAGTAGCTGGGTTTAGTAGTCTATGGTGGCTGCAAGGAGTAAAAAAGATTTCTTCCTAGTAGAGGTGACACATTTAGGGATAATGAGAAATTGAGGAACACAAGAATGTTTTTAAACTTACAGAGGAGAAGGATAGCGAAGATTTTAGTTTGGTTTTACCATCAACTCCCATAATTAGCCAAGCCTAAGTGAAGGTAGGTCCAGGGCAGCAGTTTAGAACAGAATGGATCCAGTGTTAATTTTTTCTTAACATTTTTTATTTTGAAATATAACATATATCTTAAAATGTGACAAGTTTCAAAGTACATTTTAACAAGTAGTTTTAGAACAAATTTCAAAGGATGGTATGGATCACAGTTCCACCATTTAATTTAATTTTGCATTTAATTTTGAGGAGTTCCCATCTTTAGGAAGCTACCTCCCATTGGTATGTCTTGAAAATGTTGCCCTATATTTTCTTCTAGGAGTTTTATGGCACTTGCTCTTATATTTAGGTCTTTGATCAATTTTGAGTTATTTTTTGTACAGGGTGTGAGGTAGAGGTCTTCATTCATTCCTTTGATTATGGATATCCAGTTCTTGTAGCCCCACTTATCGAAAAAAACTATTCTGTCCCAGGCCAGTGGATTTGGGGGCCTTGTTGAAGATCAATTGACCATAGACCTGGGGTCTGTTTTCAAACTTGCAGTTCTATTCCATTGATCAATATGTCTTTGTGCCAATACCATGCTGTTCGACCACTGCGGCTTTGCAATAAGCTATCAAAACCAGGAAGTGTAAGTCTTCCCACTTCATTCTTTTTTCTTTTTTTTGCATATGTTTTTGGCTATTTAGGGCCCCTTTAACTTTGATAACTAGCTTTTCCAGGTCTTCAACATAGGTTGTTGGAATTTTTATTGGTATTGCTTTGAATCTGTAGATCAATTTTCCCAGTGTTAATTGAGAAATTGATAATTTTACTTGTCATGTTGAGCACCACCTGGAGCTCCTCTACGTTGGTCAGATGTGAAGTCAGCAGAGCCATACATGGCCTCAGGAACCCTCAGTCTTCTTCACTTGCTGCGAGCAAGCATAGAAGGGCTGTCCCACCCCCACCCCGCTTCAGGAGACAGTACAATTCCTGGGCCCAAAGCCCATGTTGGCACCTGGGTCAAGGCCCTGGTGGGTCTGGAGGTTGAGGGTTGTCTCAAGCTTTCTGGCACCCTCTCTGCCTGTGGCCCTCTAACTCAGAGTTGAAGCAAGGCTTTTGAGATTTGGAGTCATGATTTGATGATTTGGGTGACCTTGAGAAGACAGGACACTCTTAACAGCAGCAGTAGTAAGCTGAGCCCATTGTCTGGTCCTTTGCTTACCCCTCTTTGCCTTCTTCTCCTCCTCAGCCTTGTTTTCATTGCTAAAGACAGAAAAGACAGTGACTTATTGTCACTAGTAGGAGTTTTGTGGGCCTGTGGAGAGCTTTTGCAGCTTTCTCTGAATGTCAGGGGCAGACTGGCTGATGAAATGGGTGCCTAGCAAAATTTGACCTTCCCAGGAACCTGGGCCTACATTAATAACCATTTGGGCTTCCACTAGCCTCCCCTGGAACAGAGCTGGGTTTTCCTCTTTCTCCTGAATGATTTCCCTTAGTTTATTACAATTAGCTGGATTGGGGACATATTTTTTCACTCCTTTTAACAAACAGGTGTTTTGTTTTGTTTTTTTTCATTGAAATATTGAGACACAGGAATAATAAAAGCTAATAAGTCCTTCCCAGGTCCTTGTTTTGATAGAGAGCTATAAATATCTGGGCATAGGGAATTTCTGACTACTTTCCCTGTCTTTTACAGGCTGGAGGGTTTTATTGTAATTCATAGTCCTATTGGAGGGCTATGCTTCCCTAAACTTTAGCTTATATTGACTGTTGGCATTTCCTAATTTCTTTGGAAAAGGTGAAAAAAGGGAGCCTTATTAGCATGAGTGTGACCATGTGGTATCCCAACACACATCAGAACTCGGCGTCTTCTCAGCCAGCCCAATCACTTGGAGCATGGGGAGCAAAGTTGCCAGGCATTCCCAGGATGTTCCTCCCTGGGAGATGTCTAGACCTATGGTTCCAAGATGGGGGCCTTTGCCCCACCTGAGAAAAGTTTAGAATAATATTCCCAGGAATACCTTTGTCCTCTAAGTCTCCTGTTTCCAGAGGGCTGAAAAGAGAGCATGATTTAGAAGAGAAGTTTAATATTTGGCTGCAATGGGTTGTAGCAGAGACTAAATGAGGATTCAGGGGTCGGGGGTGGGGCAGCTATTTAAAAGAGAATTATTTAAAATATTTGCCTCTTTCTTTGAAGGAGTGCTTTGAGGAGTTTTTGACAGTTCTGGGCATAACATAATTTACAAGAGCCTTTCATGGGTTTAACCTGATATAAGGCCATAAAAGCTGTATATAAAGAATTTCTTGCCACTTTCCTTCCACTCTACAAAAGAGACTTAATTGTAAGATAGGGTTATAGTTATGCTGTACTATTTGTGGGCCAATGCTGGCCATCCTCCAGGTGATATTGAGTTAGCTGGAATACTAGAAGCACTACCCATTTTAAGGAAGAGAAGCAGAAAAAGAAAGATTTCCCTACTGGTGCCCAGTGTCCCAGGTCACTGGCCTGCTGTTCTGAGCACTGATCCCTTGGGCCCATCAGATCAGACTACTATCCCTAGGCCTCCCTGGGATCCTCAAAGACTCAGGAGATGGATGTCCCAGTACTATCCTGACTGCTGAGCTGACCCACTCCTCTTCTTGGGTGTCTGTGCTCTTAACTTACTGCTTAGACTACTGCCTAAGAGACTAGAAAAGATCTGCTACAAACAAAGCAATTCTAGTGAGGGATTTATTGGTTGCCAACCCTGAGTGTTGCCATGATTGAGCTAGAAGGAAAGAACATGCAGCAAGGAAATTGGGCTCCTTTTAAGAATGTGGCTTAGTATGCTTTTCAGACAATCAGAAAAGTCTAGGTATGGACATATTGTAGGACAGGGCCAGGAGTGAGGCTTTTTCTGTCCCTGACAGCACAGATCTTTTTTTTTTTTTCTTTTTAAAAAATATGGAATGCTTCACAAATTTGCGTGTCATCCTTGTGCAAGGGGCCATGCTAATCTTCTCTGTATCGTTCCAATTTTAGTATATATGCTGCCGAAGTGAGCACCAGATCTTTTTTAAGAAAGTGAACTACACACCTAGCAGCCTATTCTCCCCAGCCAGTGGTTTCCTCCTGCTCTAGGTGACACCTTTTAGAGGGCTAACAGCAGAACACTCTGGGACTCATGATGTAGTAGTAAACAAAGAGATGGGAAGACCCAGAGAGGAAAAGTGAGGAGCTGGTCATGACAACAGAGCAGGAGTGAGCAAATTACCCAAGGTTCTGCATGCTTGGGGGGCTTACTGGCTTTTACAGGCTCAGCTCACTCTAATTAGGATAGCTGGGGCTTTTGTTTACCCTGAAAACCCTCACTTCTGGCTTTCAGGGGGAGTGGGCTTTTCATTCCCATTGGAAATACTCAATTTCCATGGGCCTAAATCAAAGGTGACTTCCCAGAATGTCAAAGACAACACCTTGCTTGATACAAGAAACCTTAGCCGAGAATCCTGTGTTACAAAAGATGGAGTGTCTTAGAAGGCACTGAAACCCAAACAGAGGAAAAAGAGGGAGATTCTCATTGAAGCAGGGGAGACCTCTGTGGAAAAGGTGAAAAGAGGGACAGATTCAGCATGAGGCAGGGTCTGGATTTCCAGAAGGGAGGAAAAAAGAGAGTGTGGGGAAGTATTGGAGAGCTGAGAAGAGAGAAAGAGAAAGAGAGAAAGAGAGATAGACAGACAGACTTGATTCAGTTCCCATTGGACTCCTGCTTGACATGGAGGCTTGACAACCCCCAGTCAGGCCCCAAAGGGCAGTATTACCTGCCACCCTGAGTCTCCTTGAACCTACACCAGCATGGAGTCGGGCTTCTCCCACCTCCAAGGAAGGAACTGGTGGCTCAGGGTGAACCAACTTTAATGTCCTGAAGGAGCCATATTTAAGCCCCTAAATTCCTAGAGAACAGTAAAAATGATTCCACCCTTTTGGAAGGACACAGAGTTGCATGAGGACATGGAAGAGGATAACAATGAGCCAAGCCTCCCAGTGCTCATCAGTCTAGACAGTCAGAGAGATGTGTCTCCTGGATGGCTTGCCAAAGTATGATGCCAGATTTGGTCTAGGTTCTTGGCCATGCTGCAAGAAAGAATTCAAGGGCACAACCCAAAAAGTAAGCAGATGGAAAATTTATTCAATATACATGTGAGAAAACATATGTGCACACTTGCAAGTAAGGGAAGATGAAATTAAAATAAAATTTCACTTTAATATTATTTTAAAGTGAAAACTAAGAAGTCTATTTCTAGGGGACCTAGAGATAGATGATAGAGAAGGGGAAGTAATCTACTATGTACAGAATTGTTGATGAAGCTGAACTTAAATGTCTGGGAAATGGATAGAGATGATGCTAGTTTGTTATTGGGATTATAAGGAATAGTTCCATATTGGTAGGTGAATTTGATTGAAAAGCGTTGTTTAAAGTTATATATGTCACCAATTAACACTACAAATATAAATAATTTTTGCATGAACTACTACAAATGTGTGAAATTTGTAAAAAGAATTAATAATAGAGTGGTATATGGGGGAAATTACCTATTGCATGCTATGGACTATATTTAACAGGAGTACCTTAATATTCTTTCATCAATAGTGACACTTGTAACATACAAATATTAGCAGTAAATAATTGAGGGATAAGGGATATGGGCTGTGTGCCAGTTTGGGACTGTTGTGTACCCCAGAAAAGCCATGTTTCTTTAACCCTGATTCAGTATTGCTTGGTGGCATCTTTTGTTTTGTTTTGTTTTCTGTTTTTGTTTCTGTTTTTTGTATGTAAATAATTTTTATTATAATTTTTATTTTCAATTTCATAAATAAAAGTTGTAACACTTTAGATTGTTAATAAGACTTAGTTGGCATCTAGTTACCCTCATACAGCATTAATGTTTTTTTTCTTTTCTAGAAAACACTCAAATACAATTCCATTGTTCTTTTAGAAAATAGACTAAAAGATATGTTGCATGTAATGAGCTCCATGAAGAACATTCTACCACATCCATGATTTTTTCTGATACTTGAAACATTCAGTTGTATGTCAGTTTACATATGTCTTGGAAGAAAAAACAAAAATGTACCATTAAAAATATTGGTCATCGGGGCAGGCCATGGTGGCTCAGCAGGCAGCGTTCTCATAATTCTCATCAATTATGACTAATTTAGCTATGTTTCCAGAAACAAAACATATTTTTCACAATGAGGAAGCAGAAAATAATATATAATCACAGGATCTATCCTGAAATTACTTATTTCCTTGGACAAAAGATAAGAGATTAAGTATGGAAGAGCAACATAAGTGATGTTTTTTTTCTTTTTAAATCAATTAACTCTGGCTCAGAAAATAGCAAACATGATTAATGTAAAACCCATCAGCCTATAAGAATTCTGAATCATATTTTCCCTTGGTTTATAACAAAAGAAAATGGGTTTAATATTTAAGAGAATTAGTATGACACTATTACTGAAAGACACCATTGCCATCAGCAGAGTTGGAGAAGTATCCATAGGACCCTTTTAGAAACAGAATGCCTTCTATACCCCAAAATGTGAGATAAGGCAGTTGTCAGTAAACATGAGGTAAAGAATTAAAACATTTTCTGTCCTTATTCATATCACACCACCCTAGGAATTCAGGTTAAATGGGCTTTTTAGAGCACTTCATATCCTCCTTAGTGTCACAATATAAATGATAAAGCAACCTTGGTTTTTTAAGTAAAAACCATAGCATCATTTTTGAAACTACAAATGGGACTCTCTTCATGTAAGAGAATGATGCAATAGCAAATTCCTGTATCTAGACAATATATATAATCTTCAATGAGTATACCTTGAAGCTCTTAAATTATTTATTTTGAACTCAAATAAAGACAATTAGGCCATTGCAGTCATTTCTTCGTTTGAATCATCTTTTCACCTTTTAGCTGCAATTCCTCTAAATCTTTACCTACAGTTATAGTATATTTTCTCTCACACTTCTTGTTAGCTGCATCATTAGCATGGATTTTCCTCAGTTTAATGTTTTGCAATTTCTTCAGATGAATACTCCGTTCCCTAAAAGTTTACAATGTCTGGGATCTCATATCCTTGAGATATGAGATATGATGAAGCCATATCCTTCATACTGCTGCTGTTCATGAGCCATCATCTGCTTGATGACTGTCTCCCGGGAATGGTGCCTCCTTCCTTGCCTGTTTTTGATGCTATTGTGTAACTCCATCTACTCTAGTTCATTGGTGAAACAATTTAAACACCTTTCAATTAATCAGCAAGTGTCTTTCTTTGAATATTCTGCTTTGGGGAGGCCAAGATGATTGTGAAACCACTAGTTTTTCACCATTAATGTTGAGACGCAGGGCTTTTTCATTCTTTCATTTTTCTTTTTTTCTTGTTTGTGGGCCTCACTCGTAATTTAAACTGCTCTTCTACTGTATGGATGAAAGACTTTTTTCCCCCATCCTGCACCTTTTCCCTTTGTGCTTTAGGCATGGTGATGTCCTCAGATCCAGTGGGCCTCCGCAATCCAGTTGGGGGCGACTGCACTGACAACAGCAGGTATTTCTTTGGGAGAAGCTCTTGTCTCCAGTTGGCATCTTTTGATTAAATTGTTTCCATGGAGATGTGACCCACCCAATTGTGGGTGGGACCTTTTCATTAGGTGGTTTCCATGGAGATCTGTCTCTACCCATTCAAGGTGGGGTTGATTACTGGAGTCCTTTAAGAGGGAACCGTTTTGGAAAGAGCTTCAGAGCCAACACAAGACCTAGATGTTTGGAGATGAAGAAAGAAAATGTTCCTGGGGAAGCTGTTTGAAGCAGGAAGCCAAGAACTCTAGCAGATGCCAGCTATGTGCCTTCCCAGCTGACAGAGGTGTTCTGGGTCCATTGGCCTTTCTTGAGCCAAGGTATCTTTCCCTGGATGCCTTAGTTTGGACATTTTCATGACCTTAGAACTGTAAACTTGCAACTTAATAAGTTCCCTTTTTTTTATAATCTTTTTTTATTAATTAAAAAAATTAAGAAAAGAACATTAAGATATCATTCCATTCTACATATACAATCAGTAATTCTTAATATTATCACATAGTTGCATATTCATCATTTCTTAGAACATTTGCATCGATTTAGAAAAAGAAATAAAAAGACAACAGAAAAAGAAATAAAATGATAATGGAGAAAAAAAGATTATACACACCATACCCCTTACCCCTCGTTTTCATTTACCACTAGCATTTCAAGCTGAATTTATTCTAACATTTGTTCCCCCTATTATTTATTTTTATTCCATATGTTCTACTCTTCTGTTGATATAGCAGCTAAAAGGAGCATCAGACACAAGGTTTTCACATTCACAGAGTCTCATTGTGAAAGCTATATCATTGTTCAATCATCATCAAGAAACATGGCTACTGGAACACAGCTCTACATTTTCAGGCAGTTCCCTCCAGCCTCTCTGCTA
>PVIY010026463.1:0-35369 GCA_004026745.1 Myrmecophaga tridactyla
ATAATATGTGATATATTTGACTAAGTTTCAACTATACAGTTCTAAATTCATCAAAAAAAATCAGTGATACTGAGGCAAGCTAATTTGGACATTAATAAACCAACATTAGTTTATTTCACATTAGGTGGTCTTGGCGTTTAGGATGTTCTATGTCAATACAACCTCAATAGGGTCTGCTTAATCCTTGAAAAATCACCATGAGGGAGTGTTTCAGTTTGTTAACATTTCCAGAATGCAATATATCAGAAATGGACTGGTGTTAAACAATGGGGATTTATTAGTTTGCAAATTTACAGTTCTAAGTTCATGGAAATGTCCAACTTAAGCCACTAAGAGGAAGATCTCTTTTTTGAAGAATGGCTGTTGGCATTTGAGTTTTCTCCATCACCTGTGAAGGTACATGACCAACCTCTGCTGTTCCTTCGTTCCTGGGTGTTATTGCTTTCAGCTTAACCCAGTGGCTTCCTGGGTTTTTCTCTCTAAATTCTTTTGGTGTTTCTGCCTTTCCCTCCCATAAAAGCCTTCAGTAAAAGATTAATACCCACCTGGAATGGGCTGGGGCAACTAATAACTGAGATCTGAATTGTGTACTATGAAACAAGTGTTACCTAATGCAAAAAAAGATGAATTTGGGCTTGCACTCTTGTACTCCTTCATTAGATGGAGGTAATTTACAGGAGATGAGACTATAGCAGGCCCCAAAGTCACAAATAATTTACCTTACACAGTTTCTCAAATCCCTGTGGCCCTCACTCCTGTCACGTTACAGTACATCTAAACCAATGCTATGCCTATGGGGAGTTTTTTACAAGAATACTTGGCTTTGTTTGCAAGATTTAACCCAATATACAGCTAACATCTAAAAATGCACAGCAACAGCACTACAGTCCCAGATTTAATCATCTGGTCTCTATTAATTCCCAGTAGCAGGCTAGAAGCTGTTTATTAAACATTAATTATCTGCAGAGGGTGCAACTTTATTCCAAAATCCCATGTGTCTGTGCTGTTACTCATATAGAGGTTTCAGAAAGGCTGCAAACAGCATATCTATTTGGCACTGACATTTGATATGCTGGGTTACTATGAACCAACTAACAAAGCAGCTTCCATGGCAGCCTGATCCTGTTGCACAGAATCTTCTTGTTCCAGTATACTTTTGAAAATAGTAGCATTTGTATTATTAGGTAAATAAGCCAGTGTAGCACATGCAAGTGAGAAATGTTGACTCAAAAATAGTTAGAGGCCAATTAGGCATTTTTCTTTTTATTTGGTTGAAGGAGGTGACAGATGCAACAGCTTATCCTCCACCTTATTTATTTATTTATTTATTTATTTATTTATTTATTTATTTATTTATTTATTTTGGTGCATGGTCCAGGAAATGAACCTGGGTCTCCCGCATGGAAAACAATCATTCTACCACTGAACCACCGATGCACCTGCTTATCCTTCACATTTAAAAGAATATCTTGACTTTGTCTTAGCAGCTGGTGACTAGACATTTCATTGAGGGGTAAGTATCCTGAATATTTGTTGTATTTATTACCAATCCTCTCAATATCTCACCAAAGTGTCTAGAGTAGTTGCTACTTTTGGCTCACTTCGTTCAATAACCATATTATCAATTTAACACATCAGTGTGATGTTTTCTGGAAGGGTAATTCAATCAAGGTGATTTCAGTGTGGATTATAACATAGTGATGAAGATTTGCTATACCTCTGAGGAAGGACAGTGGAGGTGTTTTGCTGATCTTGGTAACTGAAAGCAAATAACAAATATTTTAAAAATCCCAATTTTAGCTGTATATTATGTACGTGTTGATGTGTTAATTGATTTAGACACTGGTACCATGTTGAAAGAACAGCTGCAATTACAGTAACACCTGATTTAGGTTAAGGCAATCTGATTTCATTCTCTAAACTCCATTTATGTTCTGCACAGGCCAAATAAGAGTGCTGAATGATAATGTTATGGAATCACCTCTCCTGCATCCTTTAAGCCTTGGTGGTGACACTAATGTTCACCATATATGTGTGAATATATTTCTAGTCTTTCTACTCAGTTCCATTGATCAAGGTTTCTATCTTCTCAAAAATGCAACACTCTTGATTATTTTGATTTTTTAATAAATCCTAAAAGCAGATTATATGAGACTTCTAACTTTATTAAGTTTTTAAAAAGTTAACTATTTTAACCCTTTGCATTTTCATACAAGTTGTAAAATCACATTTTCTATTTGTGTTGCATTGTATCTATAGATCAATTTTGGGTTGTATTTAATGGATCAGCTTCTCCCAAGTGGCTCTCTACCAATACCATATTTTTTTTAGTTCTTTATTTTATTCAGATTCTATAGCTAACATTAACTATCCACTAACTTAGAATCACATGTTGTCAGGTCATTGCCTCCATGTATTTTTTCAAAAGTATCTTGAGAGTTTCCTGTGTACAGATCCAGGTACTGTTCCATTGTTTAGTATTTCAAATACCTAAAAGAAGGGCAGACTATATAAAACTTAAAACATAGGCAGGGCAGAATGGTGGACCAGTCTGATATAGGATTTAATTAGTCCTCTAGGGTAGCTAAAATAGCCAGAAACAGTCTGAAATAACTGTTGGGGACTTCACTGACCAGACCAGGCATTTTGCACTAGTCTGGAAAGGGAATGGCTGAGATCCCACACAGAACTGTAAGTCTCTCAAGCCATGGATGCTGTTGTCCCTTCTCCACTGGCTCAGCAGTTGTCTTGCAGTTGGTTCATTGAGAGAAAAGTAATCTCATTCTACTATAAACAAGGAAGGCAGCTCATCCATGCTACAATTAGGGAATTAATTAACAAATTGTACTCAGATTTCTGAATACAAGCACCAGACACAGATAAACCAGAAGCAAGCATAAAAGGAACTGGGAGGTTTTGCTCTGGCAGAGTGGGGGTGGGACTGCAGATCAAAAGAATATTTTTTAGTTGGCTGAGTTCAAAATACTTGAAAAAAAGCTGGGCTCCAAGAAAAGGGGCATATAGAGCCAGATAACAGCTCTGATTCTTGAATGACAAATCTGGGGGCTGGGGACTGTCTATGAAAACTATTTTTTCTTATTTCTAAATCTCTATTTCTCATTCTTTTACTTTTTTCTTTTGGCTTTTTGACAGCCCATTAAATAAAACTGCAGGCATTCTCAGGCTTCAGCACTGCCCTAGGCAAGGGAAGAATTAAGATATGTCTGAGAGACAAAATAACTAGTCAGATGAAGGAGATAATTCCCTATAGTGTATATCTTTAAGTAATCTCTACATATTAAGTAATCCCTGATAGGAGCAAAGGAAGGTAGCTCATCCAAGCTCCAATTGTGGTCTTAATTCAAGCAGAGATGACATGGTATCAACAGAGAAAAAAATGAAATGAATTAAAATAAAAAAAAATAAAGGTGGAATATTTTGGAGTCAGTTGAGCTAAGAGTACTGGAAAGGGGTTGTGCCCTAAGAAGGGTACACTCTGCCTCTTGACTGGAGAAACTTGGGGGCTAGGTACTGGGTCTGAAAATGACTTTTTAAAATTTTATTTTATTTTACTTACACAAAAACTGTCAACTAAAATTTGCACAAGAAACTCTCAAATGAAACACTCTATACACAAGAAACGCTCAAATACAGTAAACTCTTATTTATTTCTAATGAAATACTATTCTAAGTAGCTGAGGCATTTTCAATGGTCAGCTGGAGCCAGGCAAGTCTTGAATTAAGATTGGTTAGGAAGACACAGTAATGAGCAAAGTGAGGAAGACAATTCCTTAAAGGGTGCAACTTCCCCAAGAAAAGGGTGTGGGTTTGAACTCACATGGAAACACTTCTTCAGGGAATTCTGGCCCCAGGGCTGGAAAACAGAAACAACCTAAACCCACTTTCTAACTCAGCCTCTGCCTCAACCATCTCTGCTAGGGAGGGTGCTGAGTCTTAAAAGCACTGCATCACTCTATGCCACTGGGGAGCTGCAGGATGACAAGTGCCACCTTCAGAGCAAGAGAGGAAAAGCAGAGTGTCAAGAGGCTTCATAGAAAAGAAAGACAACCTGCCAAGTTTCACACTCTAGGAAAATTCATACTGATTACAGCATCTTCCTGAGATCTAGGGATATCTGTTCTGGGAAAATCTGACTGGGGCCAAACATATCTGTGCTGCCCCTCTTCAATGAATGGTTTTATATAGGTAGGACAAGATCCAAAAGAAAACAAAAGAGCTGAAAAATTCAGATCAGTTAAAGAGAAGCTATGTTAAAGGTCTAGAATAAGTTGAACTAGACACCAAGAACAGATAAAGAACAAAGCCATGCAACAACAATACCCGAGGTAAAAGAGTGAAAACAAGAAAACCTTTAATTCCTAAAATAATCAAGGAAATCAGATGCCTAGACACAAGCCAAAATTATAAGCCATATTAGAAATAATAAAGATATGACCCCATCAAATGAACAAATTAACATTTCAAAACAGATACAGGAGTTGAAATAATTGATCAAAGACATTTGAAGAAACATTCAAAATAACATAAAAAATCAAATCAATTAGTTGAGGGAAGATATGGAAAAAGAGTTAAAGGATATACCCAAAACATTGGATGAACATAAAGAAGAACATGCAAATTTGAAAAACAAACAGCAGTACATATGTGAATGTAAGGCACAGTAGAAGAGATGAAAAAAAGAGAGACCTACAACAGCAGATTTGAAGAGGCAAAACAAATGATTAGTGAACGAGAGGAAAGGACATCTGAAATCCTACTCACAAAAGAACATATAGGAAAAAAGAATGAAAAAATATATATAAGTGCAATCTCTGGGAGCTGAATGACAACATAAAGCACATGAATATGTATGCTATGGTTGTCCCAGAGGAGAAGAGAAGAGGAAAGTAGCAGAATGAGCAGGGGAGGAAATAATCACTGAAAACTTCCCAACTCAGGAAAGACAACAATACGACCCAAGAAGCATAACATAAATGAAATAGAATAAATCTGAATAGACCTACTCCAAAACACTTATTAATAGTATTGTCAAATAAGAAAAATAGAGAATTCTGAAATCAGCAAGAGAAAAGTGATCCATCAAATTCAAGGGATGACTGATAAGACCATGTACAGATTTCTCAGCTTAAACCGTGGAGGCAAGAAGATAATGGTATGTTATATTTAATATACTGAAAGAGAAAAATGACCAACCAAAAATTCTATATCCACCAAAATAGATCTTCAAAAATGTGGGGAACTTTAGTGTTTTTTCAAACAGACAAAGAGAGAGTTTGTGAACAAGAGACCTGTTCTACAAGTAATAATAAAGGGAGCACTACAGGAACATAGAAAATAAATGATTTTGATTAAATGTACAAATATAATAAAGATTTTACGTGAAGGAGAATGAATGAATGTCAACATTGCAAGGTGTTGAAAATAGGAGAGTAAAAAATATATAACCAATGCAAACTAGGATCCATAGTTAACAGTAACATTGTAAAATCCTTCCAATTGTTGAAACAAAGGCAATATAACAAAGCTAAGTGTCAATAAAAGGGGAGTCTATAAAGGGGAAGGTAAGTATTCTCAGTGCTGTTGTTTCTTTTTTGAATTTTTACATTTTTCATATTTTCCTCTTCTTTCTTTGCTAAAGAATGGAAATGTGCTCATATAGATGCATAAGTAAGTGATTATACCAGGAGTCATTGATTGTTGACTTAGGTTGGATTGTATCACGTGTGAGTAAATCTGTTTAAAAATATATAGAAAGATACAAGTGCTGGAGAAAATGTAGAAAGAGTGATGTATCTATTCACATTTGGTAGGGAAGTAGAATGGTACACCACCTTTGGAGGGCAGTTTGATGGTTCCATGGAAGGCTAAGTGCCATATGATCCTACAACCCCATTATCAGGTATAAACTTGGAAGAACTGAAAACAGGGAAATAAATCGACCTTTTCACATTGATGTTTATGGTCACTGTACTCATAATTTGCAATGGAAGAAGGTGGGCTCATGGTACATTGACTGATGAAGGGCAAACCGGTTTGTACATACAATGGAATATCGAACGGCTGAAAAAAGGAATGAAGTTTTGAGGCATGCAATTAGGTGAATTGTATGAAATTTCAGGGCATTACATTAAGTGAAATAAGCCAGAAAATGAAAGCCAAATATTGTAAGTCCTCACTAATATGAACTAATTATAATGTCCAAATTCTGAGAATTAATTTGAGAGCATAAGTTATCAGATGATATAACATGAGCAGAGATTGGGCAATTGACACCTAAGGAGTACAGAATGATCAATAGAGCTTAGTGTAAAGATTGCTATAATGTAAGCTCTTACAGCAGTCCCATTTAATTCTTGTTATCTCTAAATTATGAGATGCAGAGTCTTTTGTGTATAACCTCGTCATTCTATGGAACTTTGGGTATCTGTGTGACACTTGAGAATCAGCATTAGAATTCTACAGCTATGAAAGATAGCATTGGCCCATACAGCTCTTAAGGTGAAAAAGAGATCAGACTTTGTTTTAGTTTCCCAATGATGATGGAATAATTTACACTCAAGGTGGACTGGATTATATAAAGGGGATTTATTTAGTTACAAATTTACTAATTTGGGAAGGCACACAGCAATGCCTACTGTCTCTATCTCTCACCTTCTGGGTTCAAATGGCTTTTCTGAGGGATGTTTCCTTGTTATATCTCCAAACATCTGGGTCTAAGGTGGCTCTGGGCACTGATCTGAGGTGTGTTGGGATGTGCTGAGCTCTGCTGGCCTGTACTGGTTATACTAATTCTTTCTTGAATGTTTGGCAGAATTCACATGTGAAGCCATCTGGTCCTGGACTTTTCTTTTTTGGGAGCTTCTTAATGACTGATTCAATTTCTTTACTGTGACTGGTTTGTTGAGGTCATCTATTTCTTCTCAAGTCAATGTTGGTTATTCATATCTTTCTAGGAACTTGTCCATTTCCTCTAAATTGTCTATTTCATTAGCATAAGTTGTTCATAGTATCCTCTCATTATCTTCTTTATTTCTGTGGGGTCAGTCTCCTCTTCTGTTTCTGATTTTATTTGATCCTCTCTCTCTTCTTTTTGTCAACCTAAGGTTCCATCAATTTTATTGATTTTCTCAAAGAACCAATTTCTGATTTTGTTGATTTTCTCTATTGTTTTCATGTTCTCAATTTCATTTGTTTCTGCTCTAATCATCATTATTTCTTTCCTTTTCTTTGCTTTGGGGTTAGTTTGCTGTTCTTTTTCTAGTTCTTCCAAGTGAACATTTAATTCCTTGATTTTTTTATCTTTCT
Source organism: Myrmecophaga tridactyla (assembly GCA_004026745.1). NCBI lineage: Eukaryota > Metazoa > Chordata > Mammalia > Pilosa > Myrmecophagidae > Myrmecophaga > Myrmecophaga tridactyla. The sequence goes on from PVIY010026463.1 coordinate 7,327, forward strand.
TCTTTTTGACATAGGCATTTAAGGCAATAAATTTCCCTCTTAGTGCTGCCTTTGCTGCATCCCATAAATTTTGATATTTTGTGTTTTCATTTTTATTTGCCTCAAGGTATTTTCTGATTTCTCTTGTGATTTTTTCCTTGACTCAATGGTTGTTTAAAAGTGTAGTTTTGAACCTCCATATATTTGTGAATTTTCTGGCCCTCTGCATGTTATTGATTTCCAACTTCATTTCTTTGTGATCTGAGAAACTGTTTGGCATGATTTTAATATTTTTTAAATTTACTGAGACTTTAGAATGATCCATGAGCACTTGAGAAAAAGGTGTATCCTGCTGTTGTGGGGTGTAATGTTCTATAAATGTCTGTTAAGTCTGGTTCACTTATTGTATTGTTCAAGTTCCCTGTTTCTTTATTGATCCTCTATCTAGATGTTCTGTCTATTGATGAAGGCAGGGAATTGAAGTCTCCAACTATTATGTCTATTTCTCTTTTCAACATTTGCCTCATGTATTTTGGAGCATAAATATTTATAATTGTAATGTCTTCTGCTTAAATTGTTCCTTTTAATAATACATAATGTCCTTCTTTGTCTCTTTTAATTGTTTTACACTTGAAATAAAATGTATTGGATATTAAAATAGCTACTCCTGCTCTTTTCTGATTTTTGTTTGCATGAAATATCTTTTCCCAACCTTTCACTTTCAAACTATGCTTATCCTTGGGCCTAAAATGTGTCTCCTGTAGACAGCATATAGGTGGGTCCTGTTTTTCAATCCATTCTGCCTGTCTTTTGATTGGGGAATTTAATCCACTTATATTTAGTGTAATTATTGGAAGGGCAGTACTTTCTTCTGCCATTTTGCCATTTGGATTTTATATGTCATATCTAATTTTTCCTCTTTTTATCTTTACCTTTGCTTTATTTCATTTCTACACTCTTCTCCACACCTTTCTCTGCTATCTTTTCCTATCTGTCTCTAGTGCTCCCTTTAGTATTTCTTGCAGAGCCAACTCTTGATCACAAATTCTCTCAGTGATTTTTTTTGTCTGAAAATATTATAATTTCCCCCTCATTTTTGGAGGACAATTTTGCTGGATATAGAATTCTTGATTGGTTGTTTTTCTCTTTTAGAATTTTAAATAAATCATACCGCTGTCTTCTCACCTCCTTGGTTTCTGCTGATATATCTATGCATAGTCTTATTGGGCTTCCCTTGTATGTGATGGATTACTTTTCACTTGCTGCTTTCAAAATTTTCTCTCTCTTTGACATCTGACATTCTGGTTAGTAAGTGTCTTGGGGTATTTCTATTTGGATCTATTCTGTTTGGGGTGTGTTCCACTTCTTGGATCTATAATTTTAAATCGTTCATAAGAACTGGGAAATTTTCAGTGATAATTTCCTCAATTAGTCTTTCTCTTCCTTCTTCCTTCTCTTCTCCTTCGAAGACACCTTCAATATGCATATTTATGTGCTACATGTTGTCATTCAACTCCTGAGTTCTTGCTCTTATTTTTCCATTCTTTTCTGTATATTTTCCCTTGCTTGTCAGATTTCAGAAGTCCCATCCTCTAGTTCACCAATCCTGTCTTCTGCCTTTTGAAACCTAATATTGTAGGTTTCCATTGTTTTTTTTATCATCTCTTCTACTGTGCCTTTCATTCCCATAATTTCTGTGACTTCTTTTTTCAGACTTTCAGTTTCTTCTTTTTGTTTGTTCCTTGTCTTCTTCATATCCTCCTTCAATTCATTGATTTGATTTTTGATAGAATTTTCCACGTCTGTTTGAACATCCTGAATTAATTGTTTCAAATCCTATCTCATTTGTCTTGTTGGTTTTTTCCTTTGACTGAGCCATATCTTCAATTTTCCTAGTATGATTCATTATTTTTTTACTGGTGTTCAGGCATTAAATTTCCTTAATTTATTTATTCTGGAGATTGTTTTTACTCTTTTACCTAGGATTTTCTTGCTGGATGGCTTTGTTGGCTATCTGTTCTTTGACATTCATTTCATTGTATTCTAGGCCTCCAGCATAGGTTCTGTTTAATGGATCACAATTTTTCAGTTCTTGTTTTCTTGTTTCATGCCCTGCCTGTATGGAGGCTTTTTTTTGCCTTAGAAGGGTCTACTTAGGTATTATAGACTCAAGTCAACTTTTCCCATACCAAACTCACCTCCTTTCAGTAGGAAAGAGTCACTTGCATCAGTTTTCCCTGAGTGTGAGATCCAGAAGGTTGACAATTTGACGAGCCTTTAGACTAAGTGTTTTTCCTAATCTGCTCAGTATGCAGTGCTCATCTGCCTGCAGGTTCCACCAGCATACATTGATATGGTGCTTTAACTTCAGCATACTTTCCCTGTTGTGACATGGTAGAGACAGAGGAGAGGTTGTACGTGGGCTTTAATTGCTTCCTTTTTCCAGTCCCTGGGGTCTGAATTCCTTGAAGGAGGGATTCCACCTGAGCTAGACTCCACCAATCTCCTGAGGAAGGTACAGCCTTCAGGGAATTACATCCTTTCACTTGACCAACTTCTTCATTTCTCAGACAAGCTTAATTCTGCCCTTGCTTGGGGCAATTGGAGCCTGAGAAGCCTTGTAGTTTGAAAAAATCCTTTCAGAGCAAGACCCCCATACCTTGGGTTCATTAATCAAGAGCTTAAGTCAGTACGTTGCTCTATGTATCTCCAGGTCCTATGTGCCCCCTCTTTTTTTTTTTACTAAAGTTTCCTTCCTTTCCCCTCTGGGAACCCAGCCTGTGTGGGAGGGGTGCTGGTCTCCACAGCTTTGGAGACTCACATTCTGTGTGGGATGACAGCTGGTCCAGATTGTCCAGACTGGTGTACACTGTGTGTCTGGTCACTGATGTGGCCCCAGCTGTTATTCTGTACCATTCCTGGCTATTTACTAGCTGCTCTGGAAGACAACTAAATTCCACACCTCACTAAGCCACCATCTTGGACTATCTAGTCTATCACTTTCTTGTTGCAATTTACTTATAAGATTTAAAGAGAAACCAGGCTGCATCCCCACATTTAGCTTGGATATTTCACAAGCCAAGTATACCATTTCATCACATTGAAATATTCCCTTCAATCCAGCACCAAGATTCAATTTTGCCAAATTCCCTACCACCTTAAAATAGGGTCACCTTTCTTCCAATTTGCAACAACACACCTCTCTAATTCTTCAAAGGAATTATCTTTAGAGTCCAAATTTTTATCCTGAGTCTCTTCAGACTAATCTAGGCTTTATCCATCAATCTCTTCATAATTCTTCTAGAATCCTCCCCTTATCCATTCCAACATGCTTGGTATTTGAAAATGCAGTGGCACCCTACTCCTGGTAACAAAATCCATTTTGGTTTGCTAATGCTTTTGGAATGCAGAACATCAGAAATGAATTGGCTTTTATAAAGGGGATATATTCAGTTACAAATTTGCTAATTTGGGAACACACGCAGAAATGCTGCTGACCCTCTTTCTCATCTTCTGGGTTCAGATGGATTTCCTGGGGAAATTTCCTCTCTGCATCTCCAAAATCTGGGTCTGGTTCATCTTTGAGTGTTGATCTAAGGTGTTCTGGGCTGTGCTGAGTTATGATGGGCTGTACTAAGCTGTTTCTGTTTATTCTGAAATCTCATTTTAAGCCACACTAATTGTGGAGGGAAATTCCCTTAGCTAAATGCAGATGCAATCAGTCATATCCCACAACAACAGAACAACTGGGCACCACCACCTGGCCAAGTTGACAGCTGAACCTAACCATTACAGACTTCAGTTAGAAATATGAGTGAAACTAACTTGGGCAGGACTAATGTAAGTCACAGTACATGTTATAGGATGACACTGACTGTTTTAAAATGTAAACTTTGCTGTTAAACCAAAGGAGGAGATGTTTATTTGGCTCAAAATGTATATTTTCTGTAACAAAAAATCTAATTTAATATGTATGGTCACTTTATTCAAAAAACATAATTACATGGAAACTAGAATTTGGGGAATGAAAACTTGTTATTTTGTACACCTTAATGTGATACCCTGATATAACTCAGCATAATTTTTGCAGAAAATAAAAGTGTTTGTAAAGTCCCCATGAGGGACTGGGGAAAAAAAGGGAAACAGTGAACTTCACTCCCTGGAGAACTCCTGATATTCTCACAAACATTAGCAACTACCAATTTAATAAGCCAAACCCTTGATGCTTGCCCTTATAAAATTTATTCCTGCAAAGGATAAGCTAAGCTTAATTATAATTATGCCTAAGAATCACCCCAACAGAACCTCTTCTGTTGCACAGATTCAGTTTCTCTCTCTCTAAGCCAATTCAACAAGTAAACTCACTACCCTCCCTCCTTCATGAGATATGACTCCCAGATTTGTAAATCTCTATGGCTACATAGGACATGACTCCCAAAGATAACTACAACCGTGGCCATCATGGTATTGAGAAAGCATCCTTGATGAAAAGGGGGAAAGAAATGAAGCAAAATAAAACTTTAGTGGCTAAGAGATTTCAAATAGATTAGAGAGATCCTTCTGGCGGTTATTCTTATGCATTTCTATTAGTTTGTTTATGCTACTGGAATGCAATATACCAAAGTTGGAATAGCTTTTAAAAAGGGAATTTCCTTAAGGTACAAGTTTACAGTTCTAAGTCCATAAAAATATCCAAACTAAGGGGTCCAGTAAAATATACCTTGATTAAGAAAGGCCAATGGGTACAGAACACCTCTGTCAGCTGGGAAGGCACATGGCTGGTGTGTGCTAGTCTTTTGGCTTCCCCAGGGCATTTTCTTTCTGCATCCCCAAATGTGTGAGTCTCATGTTGGCTCTCTAGTAACTGTCCTCAAGTGTCTGCATCTGAAGTTTTGCCAAAATATTTCCCCTTTAAAGGACTTCAGCAAATTAATCAAGATCCGCCCAGAATGGGTTGAGTCACCCCTCTATCTAATCAGAGGCCCACAGCCAGAATTGTATGTGTCATGACTCTGAAAGTAATCTAACCAAAAGGTCACACCCACATCTGAGGGGGTCAATCTCCATGGAAACAATTTAATCAAAGATTTCCACCTTAAACAATAGATCTGGTCTCACAAGATTGAATCAGTATTAAAACATAAATTTTAGGGGGTCATAATAAAGTCAAATTGGCACAGCATTATATAGATATTACTTTTTAGTTTCTAGTTATTAGAATAGCTAGTAGGAAATACCTGAAACTCTTGAACTATAGTCCAGTAGGCAGAATTCTTGTAGATGTTTGTATAACCATATAACTTTTATGATGTGACCTTGTGACAGTGAAAATATTGTGACTGACACTTCCTTTATTCAGTGTATGGGCAGAAGAGTAAGAAAATAAAGACAAAATAAATATGTATATAATAGGGGGGATGTGGGATAGTTTGGGTGTTATTTTTTTATTTTTATTTTTATTTTTTGAATGGGTAGGCTCTGGGAACTGAATATTTTCCTTTTTTGGAGTAATAAAAATGTTGTAAAATTAATTGGTTGATGAATGCACAATTATATGATGATGGCATGAACTATTAATTGTATACTTTGGATGCCTATATGGTATACAAATATATCTCAATAAATTGCATTTAAATAAGTAAATGGGAGGCATATAATGGAAATTTTAAATGAGCTGAAGAAAAAATGGCAAACTAAAAGAGACAATAATAAAAACTTATGGAGAGAAGAAGCGAAAGCAAAAAGGACAGAAAAATTTAGCAGTCTCAGGGGTTTGACTGGCAACACAAAGTGCACAAATGTATGTGTCTTGGGTGTCCATGAAGAAGATGAGAATGGAAAAGGGGCTGTATTAGTTAGGGTTCTCTAGAGAAACAGAATCAACAGGAAACACTCACAAATATAAAATTTATAAAAGTGTCTTACATAACTGTGTGAATGCAGAGTCCAAAATCTGCAAGTTAGGCTGTGAAGCTGATGATTCCAATGGAGGGTCTGGATGAACTCCACAGGAGAAGCTCGCCAGCTGAAGCAGGAAGAAGGCCTGTCTCTTCTGAATCCTCCTTAAAAGGCTTCCAGTGATTAGATTAAGCATCACTCATTGCAGAAGACACTCCCCTTGACTGATTACAAATGGAATCATCTGTGGATGCAGCTGACATGACCATGATTTGATTCTATGAAATGTCCTCATTGTAACAGACAGGCCAGCACTTGCCCAACCAGACAAAGAGGTGCCACCACTTGGCCAAGTTGACGCATGAACCTGACCATGAAAGGGGCAGAAAAATATTTGAGGAAATAATGGCTGAAAATTTCCCAACCTTTATGAAAGACATAAAATATATATCCTGTGAAGTGCAATGTACTCCAAACAGAATAAATTGTCATAGACCTGAAGCAGATACTAATCAAATGTCAAATGCCAAAAATAAAGAGGGAATACTGAAAGCAGCCAGAGGTATGATATATCAAATATGAGATTATCAATGAGACTAAATTCTAATTAGTCATCTGAATCCATGGAGTTGAGAAAGCAGTGGTATGATATTTTTAAGGTATTGAAGGGGAAAAACTCAACCAAAATCCTTTATCTGACAAAACTCTTCCTTCAAAAATAAGGGAGAGTTTAAAATATTCACAGATAAATATAAACTGACAGGGTTCATCTCAAAAGACCTTTCCTACAAGAATTACTAAAGGGAGTTCTGAAGGTTGAAAGGAAAACACAAGAGAGAGTGGCTTCAGAGTATTGTGAAGCTATGAAAATATTAGTAAGGGTAATTAAAGGGTAAATGCAAAACCTAATAGTACTGTATCCTCAATAGGTACCCTTGCTCTTTAATTCCTAGGAGGACCAGAACACAATTGGACAAGAAAAATGCATATATCCTGGTATTGGACTTGCAAGTTATAAAGTGGTGAAGTGGGACAAAAACAACAGAAAGAAGGAAACAGAGGGATATGAAAGTATTAAACATGTAAGTTATTAAAGCTAAGTTTGTATCTTTTCAAATTAGTAGGATATTGTGAGACTGTATAATATAAACCCCAGGATAACCACAAGAAAGTAGTTTTAAAATATATAGAAACATTCATGAGAATGGGATCAGTCAGGTACATCACAAAAGATTAACCATACAAAAAGAGGTGGCAATAAAGAAAAATAGACATGAAAAAGATGTGACATCTTATGGGGATTGGATGCTTAATCTGTACAGAATTTCTGTCTAGGCTGATTGTAAAGGTTTGGAAATGGGTGGTGGGGATGGTAGGATATTATTCTGAATGGAGTGAACAACATTGAATTTTATCAATGAATTTGATTTAAAAAGGAAACCTTAGGTTGTATAGGTTACCAGAATAAAAATTGAAGGATAAACCATAGAAATGTAAACACAGTGAACTTTATTGTAGAGGATGGACTACAGTTAATAGTGCAAATATAAGAATGTTCTTCCATGAGTTATATAAAATGTTCAGCACCAATATAATACAAGGTATTAATAATAGAGTGGTGTGCTGATTTGGAAGTGTTGTGTAACCCAGAAGAGCCATGTCCTTTAATCCTGATTCAATATTGTGGGCTGGAAACCTGCAGTTAGATTGCTTCCATGGATATTGACCCACTTAATTGTGAGTGTAATCTTTTGTTTAATTACTACAGTGGAGAGGTAACACTGCCCATTCAAGCTGGATATTGATTACTTTACTGGAGTCCTTTAAATAGGGAGACATTTTGGAGTAAAAACAATTGCTTCAGACCTGACAGAAATGCAGACATTTGAAGATGCTTGAACTGCCAACAGAGAGAGAGTAGATGTCTAGACATGGATGTTTGGAGATTTAGAGCCCAGCAGACTTTGCCATGTGGCTTCCAGTGAGATCCTAAGCAAGCCAGAACCCACAGTTGTGTCCCAGAGGATACAATTAAATGATGGCCCCAGATGCTTTGAGAGGAAATCACTGGCATCAGAACCTGGAAATAATGGAATCAGGAACAAGGGCTAACAGATGCCAGCTACATGCCTTCCCAGATTGGCCTTTCTTGGGTCAAGGTAACTTTCACTTTGATGCCTTAATTTGGGTGTTTTTAAGGCCATAGAACTGTAGACTTGTAACTTAATAAACTCTCTTCTACTTCTGGTATATTGCATCTGGCATCCTTTAACAAATTGAGACAATTGGTTTAAAGGAAAAATACATTTAATGCAAACTATGGATGTTAACTAATAGTATTTTTTAAAGTAATCTTTCATTAATTGTAACAAAGGTAAAAAAAATAGTAGTGGAACAAAATTGATACAATATAAATTCAAAGTCTCTATTATATCCTTACACAGATATTAGTGGTCCATTCAACAATGAAGTAAAAAACTTTGTGGATATTTGGAAAACATAATGCAGGGTAGGTTTGGATTTTTCATGTTATACTTGCACTTCAAAATATATAGTAATAGAGCAACTATCTGAAAATTGCTAGATAAACAAATAAGAGAGTGCACCAGAAAGAAAATACATTTCACAAAGAAATCCAGAAATATTAATATAACACAATTTCATATATTAGAGAAAATACTAATTTTATATTATGCAGAATAAAGTCCTGTAAAAAGAAAAAAATATTACCAGACAGAGTGAGTATGGAATGTAATATATTTCTTACACAATTTTTATTTTAAAAAATGATGCAAAACATTGAAATAAAAGGGTATGAAGTAACTAATATTACAGCACACTGTTTTTATGGTTCCATTTGTCTGAGCCTCACTTTGTCTAGGTATTTGTATTACTGTCTAACTCCTTAGAGTATCTTGAATGTGATATTACCCTTGAAGAATTATCTATGAATTAGTTTTTAAGAGAGCAAGCCCTGCTGCTTCTATGGTCCCCTTTCACTCTGTTTTTCCCTCATGGCAGTTGTCAACATCCATATCTAGATTGGGTTGATTATTACCCTCACCTCATAAGAAAGAATGCCATTCTTGTTAGAGGGACCTCCTCAAAGCTCTACAAACTGCATGGCTCACCAGCTACACAGGGCCTTTGCATTGGTGTTACTTTGTTCCAATTTTCTTTCATGAATGTTTATGTCTAACTCTTCCCCTTTCAAGATTTTAATCAAATATCAACTTTTTATTGCAACTTGGCATGACCACACTATTCCAGTTTCTCTGTCAGGCCTCTGCCCCCAAATCTCTCATTCACTAGTCTGTACTATGTTTTCTTTTTCTAATATTACTTTTCACATTCTAACATGGTATAATCCTTGATTCTTACTGGCTTACTTAAAATTGTTATTTTGAGAGTAATTATTCTTACTTAAATGAAAGTGTTCCAAAACCATTGTAATGATGAATGCACAACTTTCTGATACTGTGAACCATTGATACTATAAACACTTTGGATGATCATATCTTAATAAGAAATCATTAAAAAGAAAAGTACTTTGAGGCATGTGCTATTTTGAAACTGCTATATAATCCAGAAAAGCCATTTTTTAAAGCCTGATCCAATCTTTTTGGGCAGTCCTTTCATTTAGGGTAGAATCCTTTGATTAGACTACTTCCATGGAGATTGGCCACTCAATTATCAGTGTGGCCTTTTAGATTAATTTGGAGACACATCCAATTCTGAGTTTGATCCTTGCATTAGATGAAGATTTTGGCCCTGATCATTTAAACTGGGTCTTGATTACCTTTTTGGAATCTATAATAGAGTTAATGGGGAAGTAAAGAGTTCAGAAGTGACAGAGGCACAGATGGACTTTTGGAGATGCTTGGATGCTGAGGGAAATGTTTGGAGTTCAGGCAGAGAGAGCAGACACTTGGAGATGCAGACATTACACTTGCCCAGCAGACATTGAAACTACCTTTCCATGAGATGCTAAGAAAGACAGAAGCCAAAAGCATCCATAGGGGCTGTGAGAGCCATTTGAAACCAGAAGCCAGGATAGAATGCAGACGACAGCCACATGACTTCCCATGTGGCAAAGGAAACTTGGATGCCATCTGATCCTTTCTTTGCAATCAAGATTTTTTCTCTGGATGCCTTAGTTTGGACATTTTTGTTGCCTTAAAACTATAAACTTGTAACTTCATAAATCCCTTTTTAAAAAGCCAACTTATTTCTGGTATATTGCATTCCAGCAGCATTAGCAAACAAAAACAAGGCACAGAAGTTTTTAATTTTGATGAAGTTCCATTTATCTATTTTTTGTCTTTTGTTTCTGATTATTTTTCTATTTAGGAAGCATTGCCTAACACAAGATCTTACAAAGGTTTCAATAATTTTCTCTGTGGGAGTTTCTCTGTCTTAGTTTCCTGGCTGCTAAAGCAAATATGAAATGGCTTGGCTGAAAGAAAAAGAACGTACTCACAGGCAATTACTGGAGTAATGGGAATAAAGCCCAAACATATTCAGTTGCCACAACTTAACTGAACTTCACAGCTTCTAAAGGTCCTTATAAAATGGATTCACATCTACAGGAAAGGATTTACATTAAAAACATGTTTGTGGGTGCTTAATTCATTTTTCAGGAGATTTTATAGTTTTGGTTCTTGTATTTTTAAAATTTGATCCATATTGAATTAATTTAGCATTTGGTCTATGAGGAGTAGGCATCTATATTCATTTAGTTGCCTGTTTCCCAAACACCATGATGTTGAAGAAACAATTCTTTCTCCACTGAATGTATTCACCACCATTTTCAATGATCTATTGGCCACGGACTTGAAAGTTTATTTCTGAATTCCCAATTCTCGTCCATTTGTCTGCATGCCTGTCCTTGTGCCAGTGTCATGATGCTTTTATTACTGCAGCCTTGTGATAAATTTTAAAATTGGCATGTTACCGCTCCAACATCCTTATACTTTGTCAAGATGTTTTTGGCTGTTTGGGCTTTTAGCCTCCCATAAATTTGTTGATTGACTTTACCATTTCTGTTAAGATGTCGTTGGAATTTTAGTAAGATTGCATTGAATTTGTAAATACTTTTGGGTAGAATTGACACAATAAGAATATTTATTCTTAAAATTTATAATTTAATGAATATTTATTCATTAAAGTTCCATTTATTTGGGTCATTTTTTAGTACTTTAAACAAGGCTCTGCAGGGCTTTTTGTACATAACTTCCTTATAGCCTTGGCTAAATTTAACTGAACATATTAAATTTTGTTCTTGATTTTCTCTTAAAATTGTTCATTACTTACATTTTGAATCATCACTGTTTTTGTTTGCATTTATAGCGTTTGCTTACTTTGTTGAATTAGTTATTAGCTCTCAGTTTTGTTACAGATTCTCCAGAATTTTCTCTATCCAGGATCAGGCTATCAGCAAACAGAGAAAGTTTTCCTTTTCCCTATCCAATTTGAATGACTTTATTGCTTGTTCTTGTCTAATTACTCTAGTTAGAACTGACATTACTATGTTGAATAATGTTGGTAACAGTGGGCATCTTTGTCTTGGCCCTGAATATATTAGCTGTGAAATTTTCACTTATGACCTTTATCATTTGACTTAATTTCTTACCACTCCTAGTTTTATGACTGGTTTTGCAAGAAGGGTTCTGGATTTTGCCATATGAGTTTTATGCATCAATTCATATAGTCTTTTTATTTTATATTTATTTTTGCTTCATTTTACTAATATGGTATATTACTTAATTTTCTTATATTCAATGACCATAGTTTGATTTTTCCTTCAATATTCATAAGGGATATTGCTCTTTAATATTATTTGGTATCTTTATCTTGCTTTGATATTAGTGTAATACACACCACATAGAATAAGTTAGGAAATATTCTCACTTTATTTTCATTGTTTGGAGGCATATGAACAGGATTGGTGTTTTTGGAATGTTTGGCAAAATTCAGTGAACCATCTGATCCTGTCATTTTCTTTGTTGGAAGATTTTGATTATGTATTTTGGTTGTTATTAGTCTATTGAGATCTTCTATATCTTTGTGAGTCAATGTTTCTAGGAGTTTGCACATTTTGTCTAATATATCTATTGTGTTGGGACACAATTGCTCATCAATCATCTCATACTCCATTTAATTAATATTGTGTCTAGAATAATGTCCTTTCTTTCATTTCTCATTTTAGTTATGTCTATCCTGTCTCTTTTAGTCTTTGCCAGCCTACCTGAAATTAACCACTTTGTTGATTTTGGAAAGAAACAAACTTTGATTTATTTGATTCTCTTTATTGTGCTTTAATTCTCTCAGTTATTTTCATTATAAGCTTTTTTTTTCTTTCTTAGAACTTCTCTCTTTGGATTTGTCATGCTCTTCTACTTGTAGTACTTCATGCTTTGAGGTTAGGTCTCATATTTAAGATTTTCACCTTTTATGTTTAAAACATTCAGAGTTACAAATTTCCACTCATCACTGCCATTACTGTATCTGTAATATATGATATGTTTTCTTTGTTGATTCACGTCAAGATATTTTCCAATTGTCTTTGTGATTTCTCCTTTGAACAGTTGGCTGTTTAAGATTGTAATATTCAATTATCACATAATAGTGAATTTTCCAGTTACCCTTCTGTTACTGAATTCTACATCACTTAAAACATTAAAAAAAACACACCCTTTCAGTGTTGTCACATAAGGTTCTTGTAGGATTTTCATCCTGTAAAATTTACTGTCTTGTATTATGACCTAACATATAGTCTATTTTGAAGAAAGACCCGTGAATAATGGAGAAGAATGTGTATCCTGCTCTCATGTGTGAAGTGTTCTACATATATCTTTTAGCTCTAATAGGTTTTAGAATCACTCAGGTCTTTCGATTCCTTATCAATAATCTATCTTAATGTTCTATCCATTATTAAATATATTAAATGAAGTATATTACTAGTTTTTAGAACTATATGGTTCTTCTTTCAAAAGTGGCAATATTTGGTTCATTATTTTGGATTTCTACTGTTTCAGTGCATGCATATTTATAACTTTCATTTATTCTTTTGAATTAACCAGTTTATCATGTATAGTATGCTTATTTGTCTCTTCTAACAGTGTGGCTGTGAAGACTATTTGATCTGATATTAGTGTGGCTATACCAGTTCTCTTTTATTTATTATTTGCATGGAATACTCTCCATCCTTTAACTTTTAACCAGCTTGTGTCTTTGGATTTACATTGGGTTTACTATGAAAAGCATAAAATTTTCACTATTGTCCAATCTTTGCCTTTTGATGGAATGTTTGTCCATTTCTATTTAAAGTGATTACTGGGCGGCTGCCGTGGCTCAGCAGGCAGAGCTCTGACCTGCCGTGCTGGAGGTCTGGAGTTCGATCCCTGGTGCCTCCTGCCCATATGCAAATTAAAAAAAAAAAAGAATAAAGTGATTACTGATAATGCAGAATTTTCTTCTGCTTTTTTTGTTATTTGCACTTTATTAGTTGTATACCTTTTTTGCCCCATCAATTTTTAAATTAGTTTATTTTCACATCTATTTGATTTTTTGTATTGTATTTTTTTAGTTCCTTTGCATTTACTTCCATTTATTCTTTTTGAATTACTTTTGTGATTACTGTTGGCCTGAAGTACATCATTGTAAATCTATAAAAATCTTCATGAATTTAATAAGAGTTTATCTTTAATATCAGATCCAAACATTTTCCTATTATCCCACTATTGCTCCACTTTGCTGCTGTACATGTTACAAATTATATCTGAGCACACATTAAATATATTAAACCATAGAACTGTAGTTGTTTTAGTTTTCCATTTGCTTTCTTATTTATTCATTTTGAATCTGCAGATTGTGTTAAGAAATATGCACATAGCTTATAGTCTATCCCAAATAAACCATCAACGTCTCATAGCATCCTCTCTTAAATGTACAAATATCATCACTCTCAATTTTAGACAATTTTTATTTCTCCAAAGAGAAAGGCAACAGGTAAGCACATAGCGTAGGGAAAACCCAAAACATCCTTAACACTTATACACCCTCCCCGAAATATTTACCTGTTGTTTTATGGTGGTATTGGTGATGTATTCCTGTTAAATATAGTCAATGTCATGCTAAAGGTATTTTTTCATATACCGCTCTTTTATTAACATTTTGTACGAGTGTCATATCTTTGAAGTAGTTGTTGCAAAAACTTATTTATATTTGTGGTGATAATTGGTGAAATACATGACTTAAAATAACCCCTTTCAACCTTATTCACCTGTGATATGGCGCTATTAACTTGTAATCTCAATAATGTATTACTAACACCTCTCTCCATTTCTCTACATTTAAGATCAATCTCATTAACAAGCCTGTACACATCAGATAATCACTCCCCCTTTTCTAGCTTCTATCTCTAGGTCCCCTATATTTTAACTTGAGTTTACATTTTCTAGAGGGTTCATATTAGTAGAGTTATACAGTATCTGTATTATTGTGTCCAGCTTAGTTCATGCACCATTATATCCTCAAGGTTCATCCATGTTGTCATTTTCTCCAAGACTTCACTTTTTCTTACTGCTGTATGATAGTCCATCATATGCATATACCACATTTTCTTTATCCTCTCATCTGTTAATGGGCACTTGGATTGTTTCCATATTTTGGCAATTGTGAATAATGCTGTGATGAACATCCATGTACATATGTCTATTCATGTCAGTGCTTTCAGATCTTCTGGGTTTATACCAAGTAGTGGAATTGTTGGGTCATAAGGTAACTCAATATTTAGTTCTCTGAGAAAACTCCAAACTTTCTCCCACAATGGCTGTACCATTATACATCCCCACCAGCAGTGAATAAGTGTTCCAGTTTCTATACATACTCTTCCACATTTGTAGTTTCTTGTTTAATGGCAGACATTCTTCTATATGTGAGATGATATCTCATTGTGGTTTTTATTTGCATTCCCTAATAGTTAATGAAGAGAAAACTATTTTAATGTGCTTTTTAGCCAGGTGTATTTCTTTGGGAAATGTCTATTCATATCTTTGCACATTTTATAATTGGGTGATTTCTTATTTTGTTTTGAGTTATAGGATTTCTTTATATATACTGGATATCAGCCCCTTATCAAATGTATGATTTCCAAATATTTTTTACCATTGAGTTGGTTGCATCTTTACCTTTTTGCCAAAATACTTTTGAGACACAGAAGCCTTTGATTTTGAGGAGTTCTCATTTACCCATTTTTCCTTTCATTGCTTGTGCTTTGGGTGTAAGATCTATGAAGCTTCCTCCTGTTACCAAGTTTTGAAGATGTTTCCCTGTATTTTCTTCTAGGAGTTTTACAGCATTTAATTGGCTCTTATATTTAAGTCTTTAATCCATTTTGAATTAATTTTTGTATAGGGAGTAACATAAGGGTCCTCTTTCATTCCTTTGGCTATGAATATCCTATTCTTTCAGCTCCTTTTACTGAAGATACTATCCTGACCCAGGTCAGTGGATTTGATTATCTTGTCAAAAATCAACTGGCCATAGATCTATGAATCTACTTCCAAGGTTTCAATATAATTCCACTGATCAATATGTCTATCTTTGTGCCAAAATGCTGTTTTGACTGCATGTATTTATAATGAGTTTAGTCAGGAAGTGTAAATCCTCCAACTTCATTCTTCCTATTTAGAATGTTTTTGGCAATTTGCTGCCTCTTTCATGTCCAAATAAATTCGGTGACTAACTTTTCCATTTCTGGAAAGTGGATTGTTGGAATTTTGATTGATATTGCATTGAATCTGCAGATCAATTTGGGTAGAATTTATATCTTTATGACATTAGCCTTCATATCCATGAACACAGAATGTCTTTCCATCTATTTATGTCTTCTTTGATTTCTTTTGGCAATGTTTTGTAGCTTTCTATGTAGAATTCCTTTACATTCTTGTGTAATTTTATCACTCGATACTTGATTATTTTATTTCCTATTGTGAATGGATTTTTTTTCTTAATTGCATCCTCATTTAGGTAATTACTAGTGTATAAAAACATTACTGATTTATGCACATGGATCTTCTTTCTTGTCGCTTTGTTAAATTTATTAGCTCAAGTAGCTTTGTCATGGGTTTAACAGGATTTTCCAAATACAGGATCATGTTATCTGCAAATAAAGTTTTACAATTTCCTTTCGGTTTTGGATGCATTTTTCAAATTTTTCTTGCCTGATATCTCTAGCCAGAAATTCTAGCATAAAATTGAATAATAACGGTGACAGTAGGCATTGTTGTCTCATTCCTGATCTTAGCTGGAAGGTTATCATATTCTTGCTTTTAAATATGATGGTGGCTATGGGTTTTTCATATATGCTCATTATCATATTGAGGATGTTTCCCTCAACTCCTACCTTTTGAAATGTTTCTATCAGAAAAAGATGCTGCATTTTATTTAATAAATTTCGGTATCAATTGAGATGATCATGTGATTTTTCCCTTTCAGTTTGTTAATATGTTGCATTACATTGATTGGTTTTCTTTTGTTGAACCACCACTGCATTCTTGGAATGAAGCCTACTTGGTTGTGGTGTATAATTGCTTTAATGTGCCTTTGAATTCTATTTGCAAATATTTTATTTGGAATTTTTGCATCTATATTCATTTGGGAGATTGGCCTGTAGTTTTTCTTTTTTATAGTATCATTGTCTGGCTTTGGTACTAGAGTGATGATAGCCTTATAAAATGAGTTATGCAGTGTTCCTTTTACTTCAACTTTTTGAAAGAGTTTGAGCAAGAGTAAGGTTAGTTCCTTTTCGGAATATTTCATAAAATCCCTCTGTGAAGCCTTCCCACTCTGGTCTTTTCTATGGAGGAAGGTTTTTGATGACTGAGTGAATCTCTTCACATGTGATTGGCTCATTGAGGTCTTTTATTTCTTCTTGAGTCAATGTGGAATGTTCATGGATTTCTAAGAAATTGTCCACTTCCTCTAAGTTGCCTAGGTTTTTGGTGTGCAGGTATTCATTATATCCTCTTATGTTATTTTTATTTCATA
This sequence comes from Myrmecophaga tridactyla, assembly GCA_004026745.1. Classification (NCBI taxonomy): domain Eukaryota; kingdom Metazoa; phylum Chordata; class Mammalia; order Pilosa; family Myrmecophagidae; genus Myrmecophaga; species Myrmecophaga tridactyla. Next base: position 24,256 of record PVIY010026463.1, read on the forward strand.
AAATGATTTCCCTCTCATTTCTGATTTTGTTTATTTACATCTTCTCTCTTTTTTACTTTGTCAATCTAGCTAAGTGTTTGTCAATCTTTTTTTATCTACTCAAAGAACCAATTTTGGCTTTCTTGATTCTATCTATTGTTTTTTGGTTCTCAGGTTCATTTATTTCTGCTTTAATCTTTGTAATTTCTTTTTTTCTACTTGCTTTAGGGTTACTTTGCTATTCTTTCTATAACTTCTTCAGTTGTTCACTTAGTTCTTTGGTTTTATTGTCCTTCCTTTTTAATGTGTACATTTAGAGTTATAAATTTTCCTCTCAGCATTGCCTTTGCTGCATCTGATAGGTTTTAATATGTTGTATTCTCATTTTCATTCATCTCCAGATATTTACCAATTTCTAATGTAATTTCTTCTTTCACCCACAGATTGTTTAAAATTATGTTGTCTAACCTCCATATATTTGTGAAAGTTTTGTTTCTTTGATAGTTATTATTTCCAGCTTCATTCTGTTATGGTCAGAAAAAGTGCTATGAATAATTTCAAACTTTTAAAATTTATTGATATCTGTTTTGTGCCCCAATGTGTAATTTATCCTGAAGGATCCTCTATGAGCACCAGAGAAAAATGCATATCCTGATGTTTTGGGATGCAGTGAACTGTATGTGTCTTTTAGGACTAATTCATTTATCATGTTGTTTACATTCTCTATTTCCTTATTGCTCTCATCTCTCATTGTTTTATCCATAGAAGAGAGTGGTATATTGAAGTTTCCCAATATTATTATACAAAGATATGCTGCTCCCTTCATTTTTGCCAATGTTTGCCTCATGTTCACTGGAGCTCCTTAATTTGGTGCATAAACATTTATGATTGTTATTTGTTCTTGATGAATTCTTCTTTGATTAACAGTTAGTGTCCTTCCTTATCTCTTATGATATATTTGCATTTAGTGCCTATTTTGTCTGATATTCGTATAGCTACCTCTGCTTTCTTTTAGTTAGAGCTTGCATGGAATTTATTTTTCTGTCCTTTTCCTTCCAATCTATTTGTATCCTTGTGTATAACATGAGTCTCTTGTAAACAACATATAGATGGTCATACTTTTTAATTCATTTTGCCAATCTGTATCTTTTAATCAAGAGTTTAATCCATTCATATTCACAGTTATTACTGTCTAGGCAATGCTTGGACCAACCATCTATCCTTTAGATTTGTTTATCAAATATATTTCCCACCCCTTTATATTATTTAAGTTACCCTTACTAATGCTCTTCAGTTCTATGCCCTTCTCCAGACCTCTCTCTTATGTCTTTTTTTCAACCAACAGTATTCTCATAATATTTCTTGCAAGGCAGGTCTTTCTTAACAAATTCTATTGGCATTTGTTTGTCTGTGAAGATTTAAAACTCTCCCCCACTTATGAAGGATAGCTTTGCCAAATAAAGAATTCTTGGGTGACAATTTTTTCTTTCAGAATCTTTTATGTCATACCACTCCTTACCTCCCTAGTGGCCTTTGAGTAGCCAGAACTTAGTCTTATGTGACTTCCCTTGTATGTGATGAATTGATTTTCTCTTCCTGCTTTCAGGAATTTCTTTTTCAATATTTGACAATTTCATTAGTATGTGCCTTGAAGTGGGTCTATTTGGAGTTCACTGGGCTTCTTTGATTTGCATATTTATGTCTTTTATAATGGTTGGGTAGTTTTCTCTAATTATCTCTTCAAATATTCTTCCTAATCCTTACTCTTCTCTTCTTCTGGGATATCAATGGTCCTTACATTTGTGCACTTGAAATCCAATTCAAATTTTTCCATTATTTTCACCATTTGTTCTTTTGTGCCTTTGTATTCAATTGTCCTGCCCTGTATTTCTCTATAGTCTTTCTTCTGAATCTTTATATTGGCTCGTGTGTGTTTCTGTTACATGTTTAATTTGATCCAAAGTATCCTTCATTTATATAAGGTCTGCTATTTTTCTATTTATTCTTTCAAATTCTTCTTTATGCTTTTCTAGCATATGTCTTTGCACATCTCATTGAAGTTATGTCAGAGATTTCTATTTAATTACTTTTTAGTTACTCCAAATTCTGTGTCTCCTCCACCTTTTTAATTTGGTCATTTGGCTTGGCCATCCTCCTTGGGTCTCCATATGCTTTGTAATTTTATCATGATTTCTAAGCCTTTGACTATCTCGCCATGATTATTTTGAAAGCTGATTCCCCTTGCTTACCTAAGATTATAGATTTGTTTGAGTTTGCATTGAAGGTCAGAAAAGCCGTCTGCCCAACTGCACCAGGGCACTGGGCTGGGCCCCAGCCAGGCTAAAATCCAACCAAGGCCACAGCTCTCCAGGTGCACTGTTTGCTGCTTACTCTGGGAAGAGCAATTAAACATTGCCTACCTTGAGTGATTCTGCACCTGTGGGTACAATATTTTATTTCTGATAAATAATGGCTCCCACAAGAAAAGGCCTCAGCTTGCAGGACTGAGAATTTCCACTTCACCAGATAACAACTGGTCCAGGAGTGATCTGTTTATTGCCATCAAGCAAATCCTAAGTTTATCTTAAGGCATTGTTTTGATAGTTGGGTTGCCCATATTTCTCTGTTGAAACAGGGCTGTGTACCTGCGCAGGGTGTTTAGACCAGCTCAGACTGCATCTAAGGTAGGTGCTGGTGATGCTCTGGTAAGTTCTGTAATTCCCCTGCACGTTCCAGCCTACTAAGTAGATGGCACTGTTTTGGTGACTTTATCATCCTCAGAAGCTTTTTGCCTCTGAACCTAGGCAGTATCTGACCATATGAGGCTAAATAAATTCCAAGCCACACCTGTGTTTCACATAGTGGGGCTGAATTACTTCCAAGAACCAATTGTTTCTGACAAGGCAGAGCTGAATTACCTCTGAGAACCAGGTGCATCTGATTGGGTGAGGCTGAATTACTTCTGAGTCCCTGCTATGTCTGAATGGGTAGGACTGGATTACTATGAGTCCTGGGGACCTCTGTCCCAGTGTGGATGAATTACCTCCACTCAGGTTCAGAAGCATCTGGCTTAGTAGGGCTTTAGGATTACAGCCCACAGTTCATCTGTCAAAATTTGTCTCAATGTGGGTCTGTGTTCCCCACTTTACCTGTGGCAGAGGATTCTTTCTATTGCCCAAGTCAGCTAACTTCCTCCAGGCCAGTATTGGGCCTCCAGCTGCTATTTTCTTCATGAGTGGGAGAGGGACAGCAGGAGCCAAGGCAAAAAGTACAAGCGATGTCTGTATTTTCTCAGGCTCTTTGACCCTCACTGACCTGGGCCTTGAAATATCCTCCTCTGTCACCCATGTTCTCAAACATTTTATTTAATTTCAGCCTGGTTATTTGCTGCTTTTATGGAAGATTTTGTGGCCCCCTCCTGTCATGGTCAGGTTCATATGTCAACTTGGCCAGGTGATGGTACTTGTTTGTCTGGCTGGGCAAGTGCTGGCCCATCTGCTGTGATGAGGATATTCATAGGATTAAATCATGATCATGTCAGCTGCATCCACAGCTGATTCCATTTGTAATCAGCCAAGGGGAATTGTCTTCTGCAATGAGTGATGCTTAATCTAATCATTAGAAGCCCTTTAAGGAGGATTCAGAAGAGACAGGATTTCTACCTGCTTCTGCTGGTAAGCCTCTCCTGTGGAGACTCTCCATCAGAATCATTGGCTTCACAGCCTGCCATGTGGATTTTGGACTCTGCATTCCCGCAGTCACTTGAGACACTCTTATAAATTTTATATTTACAAGTGTTCTCTGTTGGTTCTGTTTTTCTAGAGAACCCTAACTAATACACCTTGGTATCAGGAGTGGTTTTTAAGAAAAAGAATCTTAAAAATGTATTTTTATGTATGGTTTTCTACTCTGACTGGACTCAAATGCACAAAGGACTCTGATTCCCATAATAAGAATGACATTCCCAATCCATGGAGTGAGTTGGCAAAAGAGATAGTCAAAATATCACCATTCAATTCTCCTAATGCTTCACTTGTACAAAGGCAGGCTCTGGGGAATAATGTTTTTGACACCTTTACAGAGTTTTGTGGAAATAAGAGGTATAGAGATATTGGCTAGTTGTTGTTAGATACACTGGCTACGTTAAGGAGTGAAAGGGATGGGCTTAAGGCTTCAAATGAGAAGCTTAAGTGCAGTCTGACAGATGTAGATGTTTCTATGAATATCCTGAAGTAAAATCTTATTTCCTGTAGCCATAGACTTGAGATCTCTGAAAATCAGACTCAGAACCTTATTGTTAGAGTAGCAACTTTACAATATAAACTGAAATCTCAATGTTACATGACATCTACCATTAAAGTGAGGGCATTGATTGGAAAGGAGTGGGACCCTGAAAAATGGGATGATGACATATGGATTGATAATGATGTCGGGGGTGAGGTTGAAGCCCTAGGTCACGATGAGTCTTCTCTAGATAACCCTGTAATAGTTTGCCCTGAGAACATGGCCACCCCACCCCCAGCCTGCCTTGAGGAGTTGGCCACCCAACTTCCTGCTGAAGGGATTAGCCCTAGATTGATTAATCCTGTTTCACCAGATGAAACTGCAGGTAAAGGCCCTGAAGCAAATGCCTTGGGAGATATTTCTGATTCTTTTCATGACCCACCCCCACCACCCCTCATTTCTTCTAGACCTATAACTAGACTAAAGTCCCAACAGGCCCCCTAAAGGTGAGGTACAAAGTATCACACATGAGTAGGTACATTATACTCCAAAAGAACTGTGTGAGTTTTCCAAGTTATATAGACAGAAATCAGGGCAATATGAGTGGCAATGGATTTTAAGGGTGTGGGATAATGATGGGAGAAATATAAGGCTGGATCAGGCTGAATTTATTGATATGGGTCCACTAAGCAGAGATCCTGCATTCAATGTTATAGCTTGAGGGGTTAAAATAGGTATTACCAGTTTGTTTGGATGGTTGGTTGAAACATGGATCAAAAGGTGGCCAACACTACCTGAGGCTGAAATGCCAAAACTGCCCTGGTATAATGTAAATGAGGGGATCCAGAGGCTTAGAGAGATTGGAATGTTAGAGTAGATTTATCATGCAAAGCCTGCTCTTACACCCCAGGAATGTCCAGAGGATGCACCTTTTACCAGAACAGTGAGAAATAAATTTGTGAGACTAACACCATCGTCCCTGAAGATCTCTGTAGTTGCACTTCTCTGTAGGTCAGATATTACCGTAGGAACTGCTCTCACTGAGGTGGAATCCTTAAACACAATGGGGATGATGGGATCCTGAGTTGGCAGAAGCCAGGTGGCAGCATGTAATTGCCAAAGACAAGGTAAATGTGGCTATTATAATAGAGAGCAAACTCAAAGCAGGCATCAAAATTATATGACTCACAGAGATTGGTGGCATTGGCTAGTAAATCGTGGGGTACCTAGAAATACAATAGAAGGACAGTCTACTAAATTCTTGTTCTAGGTGTGTAAACAAAAGAACTCCAGATCAACTGAACAGAAGTCTAACTTGAATTACAAAAACACAGAATTACAGCCCCTTAGTCAATTTCCAGACTTGAGACAGTTTACAGACCCAGAGTCCCTTGAATGAAGAAGAGGCCAGGGCCCTTTCAGAGAGAATCCTGTTACACTGCCACAAATTTATACTGTTAATCTTTCTCCAAGCCTTCCCCAAAGAGACCTATGGCCTTTTACCAGGGTAACTGTGCATTGGGGAAAAGGAAATTATCAGATATTTGAGGGATTATTAGACACTGGTTCAGAAGTGACATTAATTCCAGGGCACCCAAAACGTCACTCTGGTCCACCAGTCAGACGGTGGACTCATGGAGGCCAGTTGGCCAGTGGAGTTTTAGCTCAGGTTCATCTCACAGTGGGTCCAGTGGGCCCCTGGACCCATTCTGTATTTATTTCTCCAGTTTTGGAATGTATAATTGGTATAGACATACTGAGCAACTGACAGAATCCCCACATTGGCTCTCTAACTCACTCAGTAAGAGCTATTATGGTGGGAAAGGCCAAGTGGAAGCCACTAGAACTGCCACTACCTAGCAAAATAGTAAATCAGAAGCAATACCAGAATCCTGGAGGGATTGCAGAGATTACTGCTACTCTTAAGTACTTGAAGGATGCAGGGGTGGTGATTCCCATCACATTCCTATTCAACTCTCCTATTTGGCCTGTGCAGAAAACAGATGGGTCTTGGAGGATGACAATGGATATCATAAGCCCAACTAGGTGGTAACTCCAATTGCGGCTGCTGTTCCCAATGTAATATAATTGCTTGAGCAAATCAATACATCCCCCAATATCTGATATGCAGCTATTGATCTGGAAAATGCTTTTTTCTCAATAGCTATTAGTAAGGACCACTAGCAACAGTTTACTTTCAGCTGTCAAGCTCAGCAATATACTTTCACTGTCCTATGTCAGGGGTATATTAATTCTCCAGCCCTATGTGATAATTTTGTCTGCAGGGACCTTGATCATTTCTCTCTCCCACAAAGCACCACCCTGGTTCATGATATTGATGATATCATGTTGATTTGACCTAGTGAGCAAGAAGTAGCAACTACTCTAGGCTTACTGGTAAGGCATTTGTGTGTCAGAGGATAAATCCAACAAAAATACACAGGCTTTCCACCTCAGTGAAATTTCTAGGTGTCCCATGGTGTGGAGCATGTCAAGATATCCCTTCTAAGGTGAAGGATAAGTTGCTGCATCTAGCCACTCCTATGACCAAAAAAGAGGCACAACACCTAGTTGGTTTCTTTGGATTTTGGTGACAACATATTCCTCATTTGGGTGTGCTACTCCAGCCCATTTGTTGAGTGACCAGAAAAGCTGCTAATTTTGAGTGGGGACCTGAACAAGAGGAGGCTCTGCAACAGGTCCAGGCTGCTGTAAAGCTGTTCTACCACTTGGGCCGTATAATCCAGCAGGTCCAATGGTGCTGGAAGTGTCAGTGACAAATAGAGATGCTGTTTGGAATCTTTGGCAGGCTTCTATAGGAGAATCACAACACAGACCCTTAGGATTTTGGAGCAAAGCCTTAACATCTGCTGCAGATAACTACTCTCCTTTTGAGAAATAGCTTTTGGCTTGCTACTGGCCTTAGTAGAGACTGAACACTTAATCATGGGCCACCAAGTTGCCATGAGACCTGAGTTGCCTATCATGAGCTGGATGTTGTCTGACCAACTAAGCCATAAAGTTGGACATGTGCAGCAGCACTCTATTGTAAAATGGAAAAAGTATATATGACATAGGGCCAGAGCATGTCCTGAAGGCACAAGTAAGTTACATGAAGAAGTGGTCCAAATGCCTATGGTCTCCACTCCTGCCACATTACCTTCTCTTTCCCAGACCAGAGCTATGGTCTCTTGGGGAGTTCTTTACAGTGAATTGACTGAGGAAGAGAAAACTTGGACCTGGTTTACAGATGGTTCAGCACAATATGCAGATACCACCCGGAAGTGGTCAGCTGCAGCACTACAACCCCTTTCTGGAGTGTCCTTGAAGGACAGTGGTGAGGGGAAATCCTCTCAGTGGAAAGAAATTCAAGCAGTGCACTTGGTTGTTCATTTTTCTTGGAAGGAAAACTGGCCAGAGCTGCGTTTGTACACTGACTCATGGGCTGTTGTGAATGGTTTGGCTGGATGATCAGGGACTTGGAAAGACCATAATTGGAAAATTGGTGACAAAGAGGTCTGGGGAAGAAGTATGTGGATAGACCTTTCTGAGAGGGCTAAAAACATGAACATATTTGCGTCCCATGTGAATGCACACCAGAGGGTGACTTCAGCAGAGGAAGGTTTTAATAATCAAGTGGATAAGATGACCTAATCTGTGGACACCAGTCAGCCTCTTTCCCCAGCAACTCCTGTCATTGCCCAATGTGCTCATGAATAAAGTGGTCATGGTGGTAGGGATGGAGGTTATTCATGGGTTCAGCAACATGTGCTTCCACTCACCAAGGCTGACTTGGCTACAGTCAAGATTTGTGCTGGCCCAATCTGCCAGCACCAGAGACCTACACTCAGCCCCCAATATGGCACTATTCCCCAAGGTCACCAGCCAGCTACATGGTGGCAGGTTGATTACATTGGACCTCTCCCTTCATGGAAGGGGCAGTGATTTGTTCTAACTGGAATAGACACATACTCTGGATATGGGTTTGCTTTCCCTGCACGCAATGCTTCTGACAAAGCTACCATACGTGAGCTCACAGAATGCCTTACCCATCATCATGGTATTCCACATAGCATTGCTTCTGTTCAAAGAACACACTTCACAGCAAATGAAGTGCAGGAATGGGCACATGCTCATGGAATTCTCTCGTCTTACCATGTTTCCCATCATCCACAAGCAGCTGGATTGATAGAATGGTGCAATGGCCTTTTAAAAACTCAATTATGGTGCCAACTACATGACAATACCTTGAAAGTCTGTGGTAATGTTCTCCAGGAAGCTCTATATGCTCTGAATCAGCATCTTCTGTATGGTGCTGTTTCTCCCATAGCCAGGATCCATGGGTCCAGGAACCAAGGGGTGGAAATGGGAGTGGCACCACTCACCATTACCCCTAGTGATCCACTAGGAAAATTTTTACATCCTGTCCCTGTGACCCTGAGCTCTGCTGGTCTCCAGGTTTTAGTTCCATAAGGGGGAGTCCTTCCACCAGGAGAAACAACAATGGTTCCATTGAACTGGAATCTAAGACCACTGCCTGATCAGTTTGGGCTACTCAGGCACCTGGATCAACATGCCAAGAAGGGACAGCATTATTGTCTGGGGTGATTGGCCCTGACCATCAGGGGGAAATAGGACTGCAAATATACAGTGGAGGTAAAGAAGAATTTTCTTGGAATATAGGAGATCCCCTAAGGTGTCTTTTAGTGATACCATGCCCTGTGATCAAAATCAATGGAAAATTGCAACAACCCAATCCAGGGAGGACTACGAATGGCTCTGAAACTTCAGGAATGAAGGTTTGGGTCACCTCACCAGGCAGAGAACCACAGCCAGTTGAAGTGCTTGCTGAGGGTAAAGGGAACGTGAAATGGGTAGTAAAAAATGTAGTGATAAATATGAACTTCAACCAGATGATCAGTTACAGAAACAAGGACTGTAATGCTGTTTTGTTCACGTTATACTATTTAAGTTGTAAGATATCAATTTAAGAATGAATATTATCCAAGGATTTGCACCCTATTCTGGAAAGATTTAATGTGTTTCCAGTTATATGCAGGACAGTTGAGGATTATTAGGTGAAAGAAAAAAATGTGTGTTTTATTGTTTTCTATTTAGAAATTAGGTATGGTTAGGATGGTATGTGTGGGTGCCAAGTTAACAAGGGGAAGACAGTTATGGTCAGGTTCATGTGTCAATTTGGCCAGGTGATGGTTCCTGTTTGTCTGGTTGGGCAAGTGCCAGACCTTCTGCTGAGATGAGGACATTTCATAGAATTAGATCATGATCACGTCAGCTGCATCCATAGCTGATTCCATTTGTAATCAGCCAAGGTGGAGTGTCTTCTGCAATGAGGGAGGTTTAATCTGATCACTGGAAACCTTTTAAGGAGGATTTAGAAGATACAGGCTTTCTTTCTGCTTTGGCTGGTGAGCCTCTCCTGTGGAATTCATCCAGACCCTCTATCATAATTGTCGGCTTCACAGCATGCTCTGCGGATTTTGGATTCTGTGTTCCTGCTGTCACGTGAGACACTTTTATAAATTTTATATTTGCAAGTACTCCCTAATGATTCTGTTTCTCTAGAGAACCCTAAAAAATACATCTACATGTGGTAGTTAGAGTCAGTTGTCAATTTGACCAGGTGAGGATGCCTAGTTAAATTGCTATGGACATGAACCAATGGCCAGTGAATCTCATTCTGATCCTGATTACATCTGCAGTTAGCTAAGAGGTGTGCCTGCTGCAATGAATGATGTTTGACTTAATTGACTGGTGCTTAAATGAGAGAGTGCAATGTAGCACAGCCCAAGCAGCTTAGCATACCTCTTCTCAGCACTCATAGCTCAGCCCGGGCCTTTGGAGGTACAGAAAAATATCACCCTGGGGAAGGTTGCTGGAACACAGAGGTTTGGAGAGAAGGCAAGCAGAGACCATGCTGTGCCTTCCCACATAAGAAAGAACCTCAGTTGAAAGTTAGCTGCCTTTCCTCTGAAGAACTAATGAAATAAATCCCCTTTTATTAAAATCCAATCCATCTCTGGTATGTTGCATTTCATCAGCTAGCAAACTAGAACACATCTCTATCCCCTTATTTTGTAAAATTCTTCCATGCTTCTTTTGTATTGTGCTTTCCCCATGGCTTAAGTCCTGCCATGTGTCTGTGTGGACCTGAGTCTCTGTGTCTGAATATAGTTGGGGAGCATTCTCTCATTGATATAAAAAAATTTTAAATCTATGTCCCTGGTAGACTGGGAGAAGGATTCTGGCTGCTGTCTCTGTGTACATCCTTCAGTATAAGAGACTGAGTGAAGGAGGGTGGAGATGACCAGCCAGTCCAGGATGGAAATTTACTACCTGATGTTTTTATTTTTCTTTAATTCAGCCTTTGTATAATCTCTCTCCTGTTTATACTTGCTTGAGAGTTTTGTATAATGGGAATAGTCCTTTTTTCACACTGTAGAAAATTACCAGTAGCTGTTACATTGCCATATTGAAGACATCACCTAAACAATATCTATAATTATTTTTAAGTGTATGATTTTTAGAATCCATAAAAATAAAAAGTGGAGTTGCATGCAAAAATACAGTACAATGTTATACTGGTGTTTATGTTTTCCAGTGTGGTTACCTTTACAGAAATCTTTATTTCTTAGTGATGCTTCAGACACTATGTACTGTCCTTGACTTTCAGTCTGAAGGATTCCTTTTTGCATTGCTTATAAGACAGGTTTAAAAGTGATCATCTCCATTAGCTTTTGTTTATTTGGTAAAGTCTTAATCTCTCCTTTATTTTTAAGAAAGTCTTGCTGGATATAAAATTCTTTGTTGAAATTAATTTCTTTCCTCACTTTAATATGTCCTCCCACTGCCTCCATGCATGCATGAATTATTTATTTATTTTTGAGAAA
>PVIY010026464.1:0-35349 GCA_004026745.1 Myrmecophaga tridactyla
AAACCCTGAACTTCATTGGCCTTCTTGAACCAAGGTATCTTTTCCTGGATGCCTTGATTGGACTTTTCTATAGACTTGTTTTAAGTGGACATTTTCTCGGCCTTAGAACTGTAAATTAGCAACTCATTAAATTCTCCCTTTTAAAAGCCATTCCGTTTCTGGTATATTGCATTCCGGCAGCTAGCAAACTAGAACAATATCTTCCCACACAAACAATCCATCCAAAGTATCCAATCAATGGCTCACAATATCATCGGATTATTCATCACCATGATCATTTTTAGAACATTTGTATCCCTCCAGAAAAAGAAATAAAAAGAAAAAAATAAAAACTCATACATCCCATACCCCTTACCCGCCCCCGTCATTGACCACCAGTATTTCAGTCTACCCAATTTTATTTTCACCCCTTACATTCCGCCCCCATTTTTAATTTATTTTTTGTCCTTATTTTTTTTTAATCATCTGTCTACACCCTGGATAAAAGGAGCATCAGACACAAGGTTTTCACAGTAACACTGTCACGGTAAAATCTATACAGTTATACAATCATCTTCAAAAATCAAGGCTACTGGAACACAGCTGAACAGTTTCAGGTACTTCCCTCCAGCCACTCCAATACACCTTAAGCTAAATAGGGATATCTATATATAATGCCTAAGAATAACCTCCAGGATAACATCTAAACTCTGTTAGAAATCTCTCAGCCACTGAAACTTGATTTTATTTCATTTCTTTTCCTCCTTTTGGTCAAGAAGACTTTTTCATTCCCATGATGCTGGGTCCCAGCTTATCCTGGGAGTCTTGTCCCATGTTGCCAGGGAGATTTACACCCCTAGGAGTCATGCCCCACATAGGAGGGAGGGCAGTGAGTTCACCTGCCAAGTTAGCTTAGAGAGGCCACATTTGAGAGATAAAGGGGGTTCTCTGGTGATGACTCCTAGGCATAATTATAAATAGGCTTAACTTCTCCTTTGCAGGAATAAGTTTCATGGGAGTGAGCCCCAAGATTAAAGCTCAGCCTGTTGAACTGGTTGTCCCCAGTGCTTGTGAAAATATCAGGAATTCCCCAGATGGGGAAGTTTAATATTTCCTCCTTTTTCCCCAGCTCACGAAGGGGACTTTGCAAGTACATTTTTATTCTCTGCCCAAATTACTCTGTGATATATCAGGGCATCACACTAACCTGTACAAACCAACACGATCTCATGCGCTATTCAAGATTCCATGTAATTATGGTGTTTGAATAAACTGACCATACAAGTTAAATTTGATAATGCAATACCCAAAATATAAATTTTGCACCAAACAAACATCTGTTCCCTTGGTCTCAAACAGAATTTGAAGTTTTAAAACATGGACCATATCATCCTTTACCCTGTATTCTGATTTACCTTAGTCCTATCCAGATCAGCTTCACTCATGTCCCTAGTTGAAGTCTGATCACTTTTTTTAGCAGTTGCTGTATAGACTAATGCTGACTTTCAGAGCTTTAGAGCTCTAACTCTGAGTCTCAGGTGTTACATAATACCCAGTTTCAGGGAACAGTCAGATTACACAAATAGCTCATTATCTCAGAATTTAGAAATAACAGTTACAACTCCGGGATAGATATGATTACTGTAAGAGCTTGCAATCTAGGATACTTTACAGTAGGTCAACCTGGTGACCCATGCTCTCAGCTCCAATAATGTCCTTTTGTTGTTTGCATGGGCAGGCACTGGGAAATGGACCCGGGTCTCCGGCATGGCAGGTGAGAACTCTTTCACTAAACCACGGTGGCCCACCCCAGTAATGTCCTTTTGAGTCTTTTCTCCTCCATTCTTTATCCCATCCAGGATCCTATACTGTATTTAACTGTCATCTCTTTAGTTGCCCACTCATTTTTGTTCCCCTTCCAGTGGGATTAATCATATTCACAATGTTACAGTCCCCTCACCACCATTACTAGAACTTTGTCTTTACCCCAAACAGAAACCATACACCCATTTTACACTGACTTCACATTGCCTCTGTCCCCTACCCCTGATAACATGTGCTCTATTTTCTATCTCTGTGAATTTGCATATTTCCTTAATTTTCTTTGCAGTTATCATGAGACTTAACATCTTAAATCTATAATAATCTTGTTTGGTATGATGCCAACTTAACTGCAGTAGAATACACAAACTATGTTCTTATTCTCCTCCACCACCTTCCATCTTTATGTAGTTTTGGTCACAAATCACATATTTATACAGTATGAGTCCCAAACCCTTGATTTATCATAATATTTTATACATTTGCCTTTTAGATCCTTTAGGAAGCAAACTGTGGAGTTACAAGCCAAAAATGCAATAGTACTGATATTTATACTTACTTACTTCATTATCTTTATTGGACATTTTTATTTCTTCATACAGTTTCAGTCAATCGTTGACTGTCCTTTCCTTTCAACCTATAAAATTTCCTTTTCTATTTCTTGTAGGACTGGTCTAATGCTGATGAAATCCCTAAGCTTTTGTTTATCTAGGGCTGTCTTAATCTCTCCCTCAATTTTGAAAGACACTTTTGCTGGATATAGAATTCTTGGCTCACAGTATTTTTCTTCCTTTCAGCACTTTAAGTAAGTCATCTCACTGCCTTCTTGCCATCATGTTTCTGATGTGACTGCACTTAAATCCTATATAGGCTTCCGTGAGTTGTTGCCCTCTTTCAGCCTTCAGAATTCTCTATCATTGGCATTCAAAACTTTTATTATAATATGTCATGGTGTGGGTCTATTTAGGTTTACCCGTTTTGGAGTTCATTGAACTTCTTGGAAGTATATATCTATGTCTTTCATTAAAATCAGAAAGTTTTCAGACATTATTTCTTCACATATTCTCTCTGTCCCTTTCTCTCTTCTCCTTTTTGGTCTCCCACTGTGCATATATTGGTACCCTTGATGGTGTCCCAAAGGTACCTCAGTCTCTGTTCATTTTTCTTCATTCTTTCTTCTCTCTACTCATGTTGGATGATTTTAATTGTCTTATCTTCAAGTTCACTCATTCCTTCCTCTTCCAGCTCCAATCTGCTGTTGTACCATTCTAGGGAATTTTTTATTTCTGCTGCTGTGGTCTTCAGCTTTGTTTGGTTTCTTTCCACAATTTCTATCTCTTTATTGATATTCTTTTTCTGCTGTTTTCCTAATGCTTTCATTCTTTGTCCCTGTTTTCCTTTCAGTCTTTGAGCATATTTAGGACTTTTTTTTTTTAATCTTTGTCTGGTATGTATCAGGTCTGGTCATTCTTGTTGACAGTTTCTGGCTCTTCAGTCTTCTCCTTTGCATAGGCCATCACTTCCTTTCTTTATATGTTTTGTAGTATTTTGTTGAAACCTGGACATTTTGATATTTTAATGTGCTACCATCGGAATTTAGACTCTGAGGTTTATTCCTTAAGCGTTATCCAGGTAGTGTTATGACAGAGATTTCCTTGAAAACCAGGAACTAACAAAAACAAACAACAACAAAAAACACCTTCCTCAGTCTTTGCAGATTGGCTTGAGAGTGCTTTCTTCCAGAACTAAGCAAGACAATGAATTTGGAGAACAGCTCTAGGCAAAAGTATAGGGTCTTCCTTGGTCCTTTCTGTACCTGCATCTTGTCTTGGGCATGTGCATGTAGCCCTAGGAATTTCTCCATTTAGATGAATACAAAAGTCTTCTCTTTCCTAGGTAACCACATCTTCTTATAGTCTGGGCACTGTACTCTGTTCCACAGCCAGCAATCCCTTACTCCAGGAATCTACAATTTGATTGCTCTCCCACACTGTTCTGTAGAAGAACTCAATAAGCCACCTTCTACAGGCAGGGCAAGTTCTAGGATAGCAAGCCCACAGCAAGCATTCTGCCTCAGTCTCTCAGGGTGCCACCAGCCTGACTGTCCCAGACATACACACTCCCAGTATATGCATGAGGGTTACGATGCTCCCTCTTGTACTAGGAGTAGGAACCCCCACTGGGGATGCTGGTTCCACAACAACAGGTGAGAGTGGGAGGAGGGGCCAGCAAGTGTGCCAGGGAGGACCCTACCGTTATTAAGATGCCTTTTACTTAATTTAGTACTTGCCCTATTACTGCAGCTCTTTAGCTGTTCTCTGGAGCATTGAGAAAGATGTTTCTGCTGGCTCTTGCTAGTTGTTCAAAGATTCTCTGGAGGTCAGAGCCCTGGAGTGTCTCACTCTGTCATCTTGATCAGGGCAGGGGCCTGCTGTAGCTTCAGAATTTTTCTAAATAAAGAAGATATTACAGGTACAGTTTTAGTCCCCCTACCTGGATTTAGTTAAGAAAACAGAAACAATTCTAGTTGTTTTAAGCAGAAGGGGATTTAATATAGCAAATAGAATGCCTACAAAATTATTGGAGGCTGGAGGTGTGAACTTTAGGCCAGCTTCCAGGAATGGTCCCAGAGCAGCCCAAACAATGGAAGTGCTAAAGATGCTGCCTGCTCTGCCTCAGTCAGGACATGGGAGAATCATAAAGCTGCTGCTGGGCCTCTAGACTCTAGGCTGCACTGCTATAGTACAATCTGGAATCGGAAAGCCTGCACTATTGCACTTTCAGACTCACAACCGGCCTGTGCCTGCCAGATGTGCACTGGCAAAAAAAAAACAAAACAAAAACGGATGCCTGTGCCCTGCCTGTGACACTTTTGAAACTGGTGATGGGACGCTGGGATGCTTCCCGAAGGATACGTGGCACCTCATGATGCTAATCTCCAACAGAAGCCACAGCAGTGACAGAAGCACGGCCTTCATCTCCCCTCTGCCATCCAAATCATACACGCGTGCATCTGACTGGCCATCTCATGGAATATTCCTGGGATTGTTGGCAACCAAAATAATAATAAAACTGTTATATAAAGATGTGGTAGTTAAGAGGTCTTCAAAGTCAGATTTTCATTCATATATTAATACCATAGATACTTTCAAACTTATTGGCCATTTGCTTTTTGATAATTATTATCTACCATGAGCTAGAAGTCACGTCTTTTATTTGAATGTCTATTACACTAATCTTCTATGTCACCCATTAGATTACTTTCTTTTGTTGGTGACCTTGTCTGCCCTGTGTGTGAGACGTTTTCCCAATTAGACCATTCTAGAACAGAGAAATCAAATCCCACTCCCCTCTTTTGACTCCAAGCACAGGCCCTTAGACCTGGCAGCCCTCTGAGCTGCTCATTGACTAAAACTGCCTGGAGCGTCCCTCATCCATCTGTCTTGGGTAAGAAATGGAGCAGAGGAGAGCACTCACTGGTATCTTCCTATAGTATTTAAAGGCTTTCTGTCCCTCCAGTCTTGCCTTTGTTAAAAATGAAAATGTATTATATATGTGTTCTTTTCCAGGGACCAACTACATAACCAGCCACCTAATAGACCTGGAGTTCCTGAGGAGTCCTTGGAATGTCCTGCAGAACTGAGACCCCAGGATCCCCAGGCTGTATTTCCAGCTGCCGTCGCTAGACCCCCTAGGAACCCTCCCGCCAGAGGGACACTGAAAACAAGCAATTTGCCAGAAGAATTGCGTAAGTTGTTTGCACTGTTTTCTCCTTGTCACAGACCTTATACTTTGAGAGCACTTGATGATCGTTCATGCATAATCTCAAATATTTCTCATAAGCAGAGGGAAATAAAATTTACTTTTCTTTGCTCTTTGCTAAAAAAAGTAACCAGCCTTTTGTGCAAAGGCTTTGAATGATTCTGAAACTACTGGGAATGCTCACAAACTGCTCACCACTAGATTTTCTTAAACACATACTCCAACAACAAATAACCCCAGCGCTTTTTCCCCCTCTTCTAAATGATGCTCTTGAGTGGACTTTTCATGGACAAATTGATTGGCTGTCCATGTGGTATTGGTCAGAGAGCTCGTGGCTCACCATAAATTATCAGCAGCCATCAAGAACAAGGTCATTTCCTGTAGCAATGAGCAATCTTTCTTGGAAAAAAACGGTCTCACATTCTCCATACTGCTTCCCAACCAAATGCAAACTAAAACTTTTATTTAAAGAAACATTTGACTAAGTGTCAGGTGGTGATTCTTTTTCCACATTTTGCAGCCAGAACCAAAATGTTGAAATATCACCAAAATGTTCTCATATTAAGGTCAGTCAGTGCAGTGAGTTCCAGAAATCTTAAGAAAACAGCTTCTACTTATGAAATTGTTATATTCTGTCATGCTTGCTAGAGAAGCTCAGATAATTCTAATAAGCCCTTACCAAATCTGGACATCTTTTTGGACCACACTTGAAATGAAGCCCTGAGCATTTGCTAATTCATTCCTGCTGTGTGGGGTGTAGTAGGGCCATGCGGTCTGTGCTCTTATACTTCTCTGAAAGATTTCTAGCACAGTGATCCACTGTTGTTTTTTCATTCAAATGATTTTTTTTTTAAATATGGGCAGGCACCAGGAATCAAACCCAGGTCTCTCGCATCAAATGATTTTTTTTTCCTGAAAATCTTCTTGTTAGCCTATACACTTAAAATTTGAACATATCTGGAGAACTGATGCTGTCCTGCATATGTTATAGTTCTGATATCAGTCTATAGACCATATTAATCTTAGCATAATCTACAAAGGGAGCCCTAAAATTGCTTACATAGGAATTGGTTGAATATTATGTGTTGAGAATAAAATGAATTGAGTGCCATCATCATGTGAGCCCGGCTGCTTATGTGATCAACATGACCATTCCGTGCACTTCCCTTTGAGAGGGGTGTTAGAAAAACAAAAACCTGAGGGCATATGAATACTTCCAGACTTATTTTCTCTCCAATCTTTCTTTCTTCTCCACCCTCTGCTGCAAGTGCCTCCTGAGATATGGTCAGTCCATTCCAGACTAAAGGCCAACACAGAGAGATTATTCATCTCTCACTTCAAAGTGCTAAACCAGGTCATTTCCCTAAGCCTGAGAAAACATTGGTTCTCACCCTTACTGGGTTGAGCTGGGCTGCACTGCATTGTCTGCTGCTCTAGGCCGATGAAGGGACAAAGGAAGGAGTCAGTTTTGTTGGGCTACCCAGGGGTGGAGGCTCTCCTTCAAGTCGCTGAATTTCTTACATTTCTGAGATGCATGTTGGTCTACTTCTGCCTCCTTCCGTAAGTGAGTAGATGGGGGAATGAGGGGCAGGGGGCCTACTTTCCCCTGCTCCCCTCACTCTTGTCAAGCACAGTTCTGGGGTGGCTGAGAGTACCAAGAGATGGAGAGGAGCCTGCCGGGTAGCCTCCTTTATCAAGTCTCTATTTCTTTGACAGACTATGGGAGTATTCCTTGGGCACACCACCCAGTGTCTCAAGGAAACCAGGTGGTGGCCTGATTCTAAGGGCCCACAGATCCTGGGTGGCAGGTTTTTGTTAAAGAATCCCGTGGCTTTTCAGGAGGCTACTGGGCCTGTCCCCCAGCATGCCACTCCTGTCCTTGTCCTTCTTATTTCCACTTGTCCATCCATGCACACACACACCCTTTGACGGATCCCTTACCAAGGGCCCGGGGAGCTCTGCCCTGACTATACCACTGCAGGTATAAGTCCTTAGATCCCCTCAGGTTTATTTGCATTATTCTAGAAGGACAAAAGACAGCATACAATTCAGATGCATTGCTTAGAATTGAACAAATTGGCCAGCTTCTAATAACTATGAAAAAAATCTCTCTTTTAGGAAAAGTCTTTATCACTTATTCTATGGACACAGCCATGGAGGTGGTGAAATTTGTGAACTTTTTGCTGGTAAATGGCTTTCAAACCGCAGTAAGTATTTTATCCAAGGAGAAGGCTGAATAGTTAGAGAGTACAATGAAAACAAAACCAAAAGGAGAAAACGTATAAAGAGTGGTTGATGCTTTCAACTGTATCATTTGGTTTAATTTATGTGATTGTGCACTAAATGCTTATGGATTTAGGTAATGATTTTCTGGACTTCAAACTAATTAAGCCCCCAGCATTTTCTTTTGTCCTGTATGCTTTTTGAAGTGACCTGAGTCCCTCTGACACCGACCGCATATGCAGCCAGGCCCCTGGCCTGAAAGAAACGCTCAGCTCCTGCTGCACTTTGAACCTTTGTCCTTTTTCACGGATCACGCCCATTTGGATTATGCTTCCTGTGATACCAGAAGCTGCAGATTTTACCAGGGTCGCCTGCTTATTTAATAAGGTCCTTTTACAGTGCATTGCGGTGGGAGGTTTGAAGCAGGACCCCTGCAGCCTGGTCCCCAGCCATGCTCAGTTGCCCGGCCAACCTTGGTGCAGCGGCCAGGCTTCCAGTCAGGGGACAGCAGGGCAGGTTCCCGGCCAGTCTCGTCTGGTTCTAGGACGAGGTGGATTGAACCCAGCCCTGCCTGAGATCCAGGGCCAGGAAATATCTGGCCCTGGATCCTATCCCCTTGCAGTCACGTGAAATAGCACAGCTTAAAGCCAAGTAATTGTATCTTTAGGATAAATAAAATACCACAGGAGGCTACTTGGAGAGACTGGCATTCCTCAAACGCTGCTATCACCTCTTTTCTTTCCCAGAGGCTTCCTCTGGGTATTTGGTGACAGTGGATTCTGGAGAGTGGTGAAAAATGAAGGGAGGGCGGGCCACGGTGGCTCAGCAGGCAGGAATGCTTGCCTACGATGCCGGAGGACTGGGGTTCGATTCCCGGTGCCTGCCAATGTGAAAAAAAAAAAAATGAAGGGAAATGTCTATGAATAGGAATATTCGAGGATAAAGGGAACACAGTATCTGAACATCAATTTTAAAGGTTATTTAGCAGCGTTTAAAGGTTTTTATTTGAATTTTTTTCTTGAACCAGTATTGCCATGTTTTTTCTTTTATTTCCCCTCATTGGGAATGCCTGAAAGTTTTTTTTTAAAAAAACAACAACGTACAATTTATATAATCCAACTTCACAACGATATAGAGACCAACATTTTGCTTTCTTATTTCCGGAATAAGTATTGTGGTACCTAGGACATAAAATCAAATTACAAGGCATATGGCCAACACTTCAGAAAAGATCTTAATTTTTTTGGTCATTTCCAAATAATAGTGACTGCCCCTGGCAAGGGTTCTAGGTTTTCACGGCCTCCCACAGTCAAGAGCTGCTTAGGCACAATTTCCATCTGTCCTTGACCCTCACACTATGAAATCTTCAGGTGGAATCAAAGAGCCCCATCCTGGACAGCTAAGTGACTATTCTGATACATCAAGAGCACCTTAGTGGAATGAAAAAACTCATGGGTACTTTAAAGAGAGTTTAATAAAGGGGCCATTTACAAAGCTGCAGGCAGTTTTAGGGAATCCATAGAGAACAGTGTGATTTCCTGGGGCTAGCAAAAGCAGGGCGGTTTGACCACCCCTAGGTCTAAAGAGGCAAGGAGGGAGTAGCTACTGGAGCCTGAAGAGATGGCTGTGTGGAGGGGCTGAGCTGACAGGTGCTGCGGATTTGGTAGAGATGGAAGATACACAGCACATTGTATCTCCCAGAATGTCCAGCTCAATAGGAGGGCATAGTTTATAATAATAATGACCATTTATTGACTACTTCAGACCAGGCATTTTGATATGCTTTTTCCATGTTACCTCATTTTAATCTTTACAACCACTCTAGAAAGTAGGTGTATGAACCACAGATTACAAGTGAAAACGATAGGACAGAGCGTTCCAGTAACACTTCCAAATCATGCAGCTAGGAAGTGGCAGAGCCAAGAATAGAATCCAGGCTGACCATCAGTCTCTTCTCAACCTTAACATTAGACTTGAGGTTGCCTCTCCCTGATATGATGGAAATGGATTACTGATATAGCCGCAAAGAGCTACAAAAGCTTTAGCTAATCGAGATTACCTCGTGGGGTAGTTGACCATCAGGCATTTTAAAACATGAGTATGCAAACCCAGAGAAAGGCCATTCCATTTTTGATGTTCTGTTAATAAATGAATACTCTGAACTCACATTATGCACCCCCATGTATTAGACTGTTTGCCTTCACAAGGCATCCTCCCTTTCTGTAAGAAGTTTAGAATCGGGTTGAGTCAACGGGGCAGATAGAAATGAGATATTCAGTAGTGAAAGAATGTAATTATAATAATGGGTTAATTGTCTAGCTCCAGGAGCAGTCTCAGTGGGGTACAGTTAGGTGAGTTGAGGGGGAAGGGTCAGCGTGTGGGAAGACTCACAGAGCAGGGGACATGTGCTGTGCTTTTAGGATGCCGGGAACACGATGTGGGGAGTAGAGAGAGTGTGTGTGGGGAATGGAGAAGTGAGGTGCGATCGCAGATTGGAAGCGCGCTGGAGCACTGGAACTTGACTTGATAAGTTCCTAAATGATGGAGTGATATTAAGGACAATAAACCTGGGAGTAGTGAGGCTGAAGCAAATAGCTCCTCCCCAGGGACACTCTCCCTGAGTAATCCTTTCCAGTATATAATCCCTCTCCCCATCAAGCATTCCTTGTACACACACACACACACACACACACACACACGATTCTGGCTGCAGCACAAGTCTGAGCCCAAGCAAGTCCCTTTTTTTTTGGTCTTCTGTAAAATAACTGTTTTTTCTCCTCTTCAAATTCCCCTTCATACACCTGAAGACTGATATTAAATATCAGTCTTTTCAAGGCCCAAGAGCTCTACTTCTTGACTCTCATCATAAACCTTTTCCCCACCATCTCAGTAATTGTTTTTGTGACCGTTTCTTGGATCTGCTCCAGGTTTCATACAATCTCTTTGAAACATATAGATGGAAACTGGACTGAATATTACAATAATGACCTGCCTAATGCAAGGGAAGCACCGCAATTGTATCTCAGTACTTGTGCGCTACACATCCACTAAAATGTTCCAGAATCAGGTTTGCCTATCAAATTACAGCCATATATATCTATGTATATTGCTGGCTTACATCCAACTTGGGGTCCACTGCGTCTCAGATTTTTTGTAAAACATAATTATGTAGCCATGGATACATTTCAGCATGTTACCTCTATATCCTAATTATGGATATTAGTACGTTTTAAATGCCTACTAATGTCGAAATTAGGAACATTTTAAGAAACTTGCATTTGATTTTTTAGATTTCTGTGCTCTCCCCCGTACAAAAGCATTCGTAACTTTTTGAGTCTTACACATATATAGTCTCTTGTGTTATCTCTTGATGTGAATCTAGAGAAAACTTTTTCATGAACAGCAGCCACCTCCCCCATCTTTTTTCTAGATTGACATATTTGAGGATAGGATCCGAGGAATTGATATCATTAAATGGATGGAGCGCTACCTGAGAGATGTAAGTACATCCCACAGTGCTGAGATCGCTCTGCGGTGGGAAGGACAATTGTCTTGTGAAGTTACGTTATTAAGTAGGCGCTGGCGTACGAGTTCACGTCCAAAGCTGAGAAGGTCCCGACAAAGCCTCCCTCGGGGGGAGCTGTGCAAAGACTTGGAAAGGAAGGATGGGGTCGCCCCCTAGACGGTGCACGGGCAGGAAAATAAGGGTCAAACAGACACAGGTGGTTGATAACAATCTGAGCAAACACAGTTTTTTGAGCAGAATAGGAAATGAGGAAAGGAAGGTGGGCGGGGAGGTGGGGTGGGGGGAAGCGACAGAATTCAATCTAATCTGAGGCCACCCCAGCAGTTTGGGAGGATTGGGCTGCACGCACACACACACACGCACGCACACACACACACGCACGCACACACACACACACACACGAGGCGCCCGCTCGCAGCCCCGTGATTTGTTTTCCACCGACAGAATCTATAACCAGCCCCTGGGACACTTGTGTCTTAACAAGATAGAAATCGATCGCTGCAGCGTGGCCGCGGAGGCCGCCTCCTCGTGCGGGAGCCGGCCTTTTGTCTGCAGCCTGACGCTGGCTTTGTGCCGCAGCCCCCGCGCCTCCCGCCCGTGCTGCCGCGCGCGCCCGCCGAGACCCCGCAGGCGGCAGCGCGGTCACCCCCGGCGTGCGGGCCGCGGCGGGGAGGGCGCCGGGGTTCACCCCGCTCCTCCAGAGCCTGTCCGCCGCGGCGCCGCCTCGGCCCGGGACCCCCCGCTTCCATCGGGCGTTTATTCGTGGTGGCTGCGGAAGGGGCGGGGGGCCAGGGCGCACCGACTTAGGGGAGCTCCTCTCTGCCACTCGAGCGTCTTCGTGGGGGGGGGGGCGGTGCTGGGGAAGGAGGAGCAAGAAGGAAGATGGGGGAGGGGTCGTCAAAGCGCCTGCCCGAGGGGAGGACGAGCCCTGCCTCCACCCCCCCCACGCCCCCACCTCTTGGGCAGGTCCGAGGGCGCTGGGGCTCCTGCTGGCCAGTTTCCAGCCTGCCTTCCCCCAGCGCACCACGCTTTCCACTTCCATAAACATGCTTTTCTTCCTCTCATTAACAGAAGACAGTGATGATAATCGTAGCAATCAGCCCCAAATACAAACAGGATGTGGAAGGCGCCGAGTCGCAGCTGGACGAGGACGAGCACGGCTTACATACTAAGTACATTCATCGGATGGTGAGTGGGGAGGGAGCCGCTGGACCCCTGCCCCGCGAAGGCCAGCTCTTCCCGCGCACCCGGGGGGGCCGAGTGAGTCTGGCGGAACAGCCCCGGGGCCCGCCAGGTCAGGAGTGGGGGGCTGTTGGTCCCCGCGCCGTCTACCTTTGAGGCCATGGCTAGGTCACCACGCCCCTGGGACGCAGTGTTCCTATCAGCACGAGGGGAATTTGATCCGTGATCTCTAAGTTGCAAGACTCTGGAAAGCAGTGCTCTGCTGGCTTGGGTATTTACCAACAAATGTGAAGTCCTGGGAGGGACGCGCGGTGACGGCAGAGGGCTCCTGAATCTGTGTCATATTCTCTCCCCTGCCCTCCCCCAACCCCCAGAGACGGAGCCGCAGAGCAAAAAGGGCACACGCTGTTGGATCAGGACTTGACGCAAATTTTTCTTCTCACATATAGCTGTGCGCGGTGGGCCCACCGCTTCCTCCTCTTTGTGCCTTCATGTCCTCATTGCGAAAATGGGTCGTTAATACAAAGCAGTGTTGGTGTGAAGATTAAATGAGATAATGTTTGTGAAGTGTCTGGGCCATATCAGATGCTCAGACAAGGGAAGGACACACGAGGAGCATTCCATTGCCACACTTCAACTGTGGGGCTCAGTCAGAGTAAAAGCGGTAGGAGAAATTTATAGGAGATCAGATTTTCTGTGACAGAACGATCTGACCAAAAATACCACCCAGCTTTGGAACTGGCCGTTTTATGGGGCAGCAGTCCTCAGGTTGCCCTTGATTGCAGGGGTGCTGTGGAGGCAGTTCCTGCTTGACTAGGATGCTGGACTGGCCTTATGACTTCCAGACTGTTCTGTGGAGTCCCTCAAGGGGTCCCCATGCGTGCTGGGGTTGGCCCAGGGCGTACCTCCCCCACCTCAACCAGAGCTACTCTGTGTTTCTCAACCTTTTTGCTTCACCAAGGCTTCCGAGATTTGAAAAGGCTTGGAAATTACTGGCCCTGACCTTGTAAGCTCCCTTTCAGCTCTAGCAATCCACGAGGGGAGAAGGCGCTTGGAATGGGCATAAGGGATCACTGACTAAGACAGGGAGATGGGGCAGAAAGCAGGAGAGGCCCAGATAAAATAAGTGAGCAGCCTGACACAGAGGGCAGTCGGGCCGTCCGCAGTCGGGCATGCAGCTTTAACTCGAGAGGAGCAGACTTCAGTCCCAGGTCTGTCCTGTGGGTGAGGGGCGTGGGAAAAGGGCAGGGTGGGGGTTCCCCATCTGAGGCCTCAGCACTCCATCTCCTCTGCCACCAAGTGCTGACCACTCATTTAAGCTCAGAACCAACTCAAAGTAAAAGCAGAGGCAAGGTGGTGAGGCCAGAGGAAGGCCAAGGAGCCAGGAGATGCTGATCAGTGTCCCTCCTGTTCCAGCCTCACCACAGTCTGAGAACCCATGGGCGTGGCCCAGGAAAAAAAGTGCCTTTCTAGAAGTAAACTGCCCTAAAAGCTCCTGGCTGGCTCTGGGTCCCACCGTGCCTTGGCTGCCTGCCGCTGTCTGCCTGGCCCCAGAGCACCCCGTGTCCTGTCTGCATCTCTAAGAACCTGCCAACCCCGGGCGCTGACAGCTGGTGTGTGGGATGGTCTCCAAGTCCATAGCAGTGCCTGAGGAAACCTGCCCAGCCTTGCTGGTGTGTGGCCAAGTCAGGCACTGACAGGCAGCACTATTTCAGAGCTTCTTTGTGCCTAAATGCAAACTAGATCACCTCCAAACTTGGCTTCTCTTGGGGCAAGGATGACTCACACCTTTCCTCATTACAGGAGGGATTGAAGAGGCCAGGTGCAGGAACGCCCTCCTGCCCACCTGGTGATGTTCTGGGCCCCTCCAGGCAGCATAAAACCCCAGGACAATGAGAACTTGGTCATGATGGAGGGAGTAAAGAGGTTCCCTTGATTACCTGCATCCTGGACTTCACAGAAAGCCAATATCTGGAAATATGAGAGCCAGAAAATAAAAATGTGGTGTGGCCGGCTGATCCCTCAGCAGAATTGGGTAGCCCAGTGGTCAAGCCAAATTTTACAGTATAGAGTGTTCTGGAAGTCTGAAACTAAACCTGGTTCTTTATTTTTTAATTACTAATCCTGTGCCCTTCCTTTGACATGTTTATTCTGTCCTGGTGAGGTTGCCACTTTTAGTTACATAGTGCTTGGGTCATTTTAAAATATGCTTTTGGTGTTTGAAATCTGATTTTCAAAGGGAGGTGGTTCTGAGAAATCACCTCGTGAAGGGCATGTGTGTGTGTTTGTGTATGTGTGTGTGAGAGGAAGTATGCATAAGAGCATGTGTTTATAAAGGGGTTTCTATGGTGATTTTAGTGATTCGTTACATCACCTTCGTCTCCGATCTGTTCCTATTCCCATATACAATGAAACTTCTCAGTTACAGAAACCGATTGGAACATGCGATAGTTGGGAACATATAATTCCTCATCTCTTTCATCATCAGACAACTGAAAGCTTTGGATTTGGAAGACTCAAGTTCCACATTCTGAAAATTCTGGTTTTGAAAGGGTTCTTGGCACCTAAATCTCTTAGGGACGCTAGAGTATCAGCAGACAGGACTTTGTATGGGAAGTCTAAAGCCTGGCAGACAGGATTCCCCACAAATGACCTTCTGGCCTCGTCTCCCATCTCCCTCTCCCAAGCCCATCCTGTGTTCTCGCCGAGTGGATGACCAGCTGGTCGCCAACTGCCCCACACACTTTCACACCTCTAGACATTTGCTCATGCTGTTTCCTCTTCTGAGAAGGTCCTCCCTCCCACCACCTCCCCTTCCCTGCTCAACCAAATTCTTTCCTTTCAGTAAACAAATGACACCTGCCTTGTGACTGTCCATCAGACCTCTGATGTAGAATGAGTGGCCCTCACCCGGAGCTTCCACACATTGTGTTTGTACTTTTCACGCTGGATTGTGGTTAGCAGTGTACTTTCTGCCTGTTCACTAGACTGTTGTCCTCATGAACCACGGCGATGGTTTCTGGTTTCCTGGTAAACTAGCTCAAGGAAAAAATAAAAATCTTGAGTTGTAGTATTGCCAGTTTACGTGGTATAAATACTCTTACCATGGCCATTCCAAGCTACCAGTGTAGTCACTAACAGACTCGGGAAGAGATGTGCACACCTGACACTTGTGAGCTAATGCGAACACATTCCAGCACACCCTGGAAGTCAGCCTATTCCTTGAAACCAAACATCTAACACAGGACATGATTTCCAATAGACCTCCATTAATTGATTGATGAATGAATGAATGGCATAGATGTGTAATGGGGAAGGCTTAAAATGATAAGTCTATGATGCTCAAATTAGAAAAGCAGAATAAAAAGCCCATACGAGTACCATTTACTCCTCATCCTCATTCCTGAAATTAAACCTTCCGATCTATTTGGTTCCAGATGCAGATTGAGTTCATAAAACAAGGAAGCATGAACTTCAGATTCATTCCTGTGCTCTTCCCAAATGCTAAGAAGGTAACCAAACAACATAAACCTTATAATTAAGAGTCTTTGGTTTATCCTGCCATGAGGGATTTTAAGTGGAAAACTTTGTCAACTCCTTAGAATGAATAATGTTACCAGAAAGATCAACAAGTTCTACCACTCAGGGAGGTTTTAAAGTGTAATCTGAGAGGGCCACTGCTGTCCTCATTGTTTAGTCAGTCACTGCATGCAAAGAGGTATTTGATTTTTAACTGGTGCAAGAATAAGTCTGTGCAAGAACAGAGAGCGTTCACCTGATACTTCTGATCTCTTGTACATGCACGTCAAAATGTGTACTTTCTTTGCTGGCTGTTCCATGGAAGTATTTTGTGGCACAAAGTTCAGCTTGCAAAGCACTAAAATATAGCAATTAAATCTACACAGTCCCCAATGGGACCTTTGCCTTGGTTCTTATGAGAGTTGTTTGCACCCAAGGGCACATCAGCAGGTTTAGGGACTGGGGACAAAACCATCTGAGTCCACGTGCCAGCCTTGTCAAAGGAAGGTAGTGGTGGAGTAAACATCCTGAGAATCAGACCACAGCATCCTGACCTCGGGCCCAGCCTCATCTTAGAGGATCCTTAGATGTCTATTATGTTCCTCTTTTATGGAGGAACATCCAAAATGTAATCTCCAGCTTAAAAAGTTTGCAGTGGTTTTCCACAAGAACAATTCTACCTTTCTTAGTGTGACTTATGAGGCCCCTCAGAAAAGGACTGTGCCCACTTGCTCAGTCTTCTCTGTGATACCCCCGGTACACATGCTCTCTGCTCTGCGTACTGGACTATTTCAGCGTGCCCTCACACATGTCATGTTCTCTGATGTCCCTGTACCTTCACAGTCTCTGTTCCCTCCGCTTGCCAGGCCCTTCCCTGATTTAGCTGCCTAGTGAATGTTTGCTTATCCTCATATCACCCAAACTCTGTAGCCTCCCCTGACCCTCCCCCGCTAGGCTGGTTTATTTAATTGTCCCTCTCTTGAGTGTTCTTAATTATAGTATTTTAAGTCAATGGTATGTCGTTATGGGTGAGGGTGCTGGGAGTAATTGTTTAGAATTATTGGAACATCATGGTATAAAAATCAGGCCAACTTTTAGTTGGTTTTATTATTGTTTTTAAGTCCTCTTCAGACAATTCCCTTATTGCCTGCACTTGGGCAGACCTCTCACACAGCCCGCCCCATTGTATGCCATTGCCTGGAATGTAATTTCTTGGTATCTTGCCTTGTCATTAGAATTTGAAGTCCTCAAGGACTTTTTATGTAGGTGTCCTCAATACTAGCATAATGCCTGACAAATGTAGGTGTTTGATAAACGTTTATTGATTCTCTGGAGCTTCTAAGCTCATCCTCCAAAACTGAAAGGAGTCCCATCTCAGAATAGAAATCAAATGCCACATAGTGGCCCCCAATGCCCTATCTGGAAGCCCCCACTACTTTCAGACTTTTTCTCCAACCCACTCTCACTCATTCTGCTCTAGCCACTCTGGCCCCATTGCTTCTTGAACAGGCCAGCATGCTTCCAACACAGGGCCTTTGGACAGGCTCTTCTGTCTGCCTGGACTGGCCATCCCCAAAGCTTGCTCCCTCTGCTCTCCAAGGTCTCTGCTCATTTAAACAGCACTCTATTTAAAACAGCAAGTCTTTCACCCCGCCCCAGCACTCCCTATTCCCTTCCCCTGCCTTATTTTCCTCCAGGATGCATTATCATCATCAAACACACTACATTGCACTCACTCCTTACCTGCCCCTGTCTACCAGAATGTCAGCTCCACGAGGGCAGTCTGAAACTGCACTCCCAGGATCCCAGGCTTGCTGTTTCTGCCTTTGCCTGATAACTGAGGTCTTGCGGGGCTGTTCTACTGCGGGTCAGACGTGTACCTGGAGTGAAGGGATAAAGAATTAGATTAAGCCCATAGCCTTGGCGTACTTTTTTCTGAAGCCATGAAGGAATTCACATCACTCTGTCCTACCCCTTTTATGTGAGGGTGGTGAAAAGTACACTGACATATAAAGAGCAGGTAGCCTAGGAGACTGCCGGGAAATGCTGTGCACATGTGGTTTCCATAATGAGCTGTGCAGCATGCGCCCGAAGCCAAGAGCATTTCACATGCTAACCCCCTCCAAATGTAGGGCGGCACAACTCCCAGGGTCGGTTGGTAGGAAACGCCCATAGAGGGGAAACCTGGGACCTGAGCCTGTCATCTGTTATCCAGGTTTTCTCTAATGGCCTTTGCTCCTGTCGTTCTCTCTCCTGCAGGAGCACGTACCCACCTGGCTTCAGAACACTCACATCTACAGCTGGCCCAAGAATAAAAAGAACATCCTGCTGCGGCTGCTGAGAGAGGAAGAGTACGTGGCTCCTCCCCGGGGGCCTCTGCCCACCCTGCAGGTCATACCCTTGTGACCCCCTCCATCCGGGGTCACCGGGCCAGCCCGGGCTGGGGGCCCTGTTTTGACAAGCATTCTTCTGGCTGTTTCTCCGTCCTTCCCCGAGAGGGGCTCTGACCTCAGGAAACCTGTCCTGCGCAGGACTCTTCTTCCTGAGAGCACTGCAGACCCTGCATTGAAGCAGAAGCAGGGGCTGCACTGGTTTCCTGCTTCTTAAACCCAAGGCAGGAGCCAGTCTCACCAGGCTCCTGCTAACAATCTGGCACATCCACGCTGGGCTTAGCAAGTAGATGCCACGGGCAGCGCCATGATGAACACAAACGGCCACAGACGCTCTGCTGGCGCTTAAGGCTACTTTTATGAGTCAGCCAGATGCTTGTGTGTCTTCAGACCAAACTAATTCATGTGCAAATAATTAAATGTTTACTTTTATGTTAAGACTGTGTTCCACCTATCTCAAAGGAGATAGATCTGTATTAATTTATAAGAGTATGGACAGTTGCTTCCAAGGACGTCAACAAATCTGCTTAGATATGTTAGATAAATGTAACAGACTACTCTGCATCACAGGACTAAAGCAGATAAACAGCCCCTTTCAACATAATCTTGAAAATTCTTAAAACTTTGTACAGCACAAAAATCATAATGCTAAATAGCATGATCATAGTTCTTTGGGTCTGAGCATATATGTAAAAATATGTGTATGTATACATATGTATATTTATACGTGAAGTGACAGGTGTGAATATGAGGTTAGAATTGGGGCTTGGGAGACTCAGGTCTACTGCTAACTAGCTGTGTAGAAAGCAAGTCCTTTCACTCTTCTGAGAGTCGGGTAGGCTTCTAAGATGGCATGAATAAAAGTGTCTCTAATGACTGAAAGGTTCAAGGTCGAGAATCTAAAATCTAAATGTTCTTTTGAGGAATGACTGGGTTTTCATTTTCATAATTATATCTCCAGGGAATAAAATTACATTATTTTAACGGGGACACTTTCATTTCTTTCTTCTTTTTTTTTAAATGATATCTTCAATAACCCCCTCAGGTTAATAAGTTGGATTAATCATAAAGCTCTTGCTCATCTTATCTCCAAAATAAAAATACCTCCCCACACTCACATATAAAATATGTATAAATGTATATAAAATATACATAAACTTTATAATAAGGTGGGATGACGTTAAATATGACCCAAGATGGTAGGCTGACATGAGGACGTTTTAGGGATGAGACCTACCACTTCTTATCTGTTCACCTACCTCTAAACAAAGCTCAGTTGTGCTAAGTGGTAGTTGAGCCCTTATATATCATGGAGAAAAAGGCCAATACTTGTGAACTATACATAAGAAACTTTGCTAATGAATCACAAAGGACACTAGTTTTGTTTACTTTACAGCCTAGGTATCTACTTGGTATGGGGAATGTCTTTGTTTTTTTAAATATAGGAAAAGAACTAATACATTAAGTACTTATTTATAAGACTATGACAAGTGCCTTTATCTCTGTAGTGTTTGAGACCTGGTAGATCTGGCTTTCTTGAATGATTAACTCTAAACACCTGGAAAACTCCCCAAACAAAAATTTCAAGTTTTTTTCTTTCCTTTTATTATTATTTTTCGGTCTAAGGTGACACCATCCTGAAGCATTTTTCACACAGTTGTAAAAAACTGACATCAGCGATTATTATTCTGAAATGGTTCCAGTTTGCAAGGATTAAATAGTGGGATGTTATTAACCCTTTCTCTCTTCAGAGAGAGTCCTGAGCTCTCAAACACTCGTTATTTCCTACACCTACCCCAGGTGAATGACAAGGGAAGGTCCCTGGTGTTCCAGAAATAGTCATTAAAATGTTACAGCTGGTAGCACCTGGTAGCAAAG
Source organism: Myrmecophaga tridactyla (assembly GCA_004026745.1). NCBI lineage: Eukaryota > Metazoa > Chordata > Mammalia > Pilosa > Myrmecophagidae > Myrmecophaga > Myrmecophaga tridactyla. Next base: position 20,281 of record PVIY010026464.1, read on the forward strand.
AAAAAAAACAGAAAACAAAAATGAAAACAAAAAAATACCACCTCGCCAAGTGATAAAAGTTTGGTCACTGAAGTTCTATGTAATCTGATGACCAAGAACATCAAAGGAATTTTAACAACTATTTTAGAGCAAGATTAACACTTGTTTTATTTAGATGTTATCCTGGACCTCACACATTCATCTGTAGGTATTCTGGGGGTGGAAGTAGGGTAGGGCTGACTTAGTAAAAATAACCTCCTAAACGCACGGCTTTATCCAGCCAGAAACTGATCTGGGGGTTGGAGTCTGCAGAATGCAAGGTTAGATTCTTGTCTAACATTTAGTGACTGATTTAAATCGCACAATGTAGTTTTTTATTTTAGTGACTGATTCCCAGAAACCTGTCTATTTAGCTTAAGTTAACTAATATATTTTTCAAAGGCCACTTAGTACATGGCTACAATCAAAGCATTAGACTGGCTATTTCTTAATTCAGTGCTCAGAAACATGATTTTTATTGATGTTCTTTTCTTTTTTTCCTATTAAGTAAATCATTTCTTTAAAGATTTCCTTCCCGGTCATTTCAGTGAGGGATGCAGGCTCTCCATTTTGAACATTCCAGACCCAGTTTCATGATGTTTTGCCAAGAGCATTTTTCTTAACCCCAGCCATTTGTCAGCCACCTCATCCACTTTGCCAGACACCCCACTGTCACCATCCTCTTTGCCAAATGCATTGCAAAGTCCTATGAACGTCGGGAAGTGATCCAGAATGAGTCTTTCAAAACACAGGATCTTTCTGTTTCTTCTTAATGAACCAAAAGGAATCAGTAAGGCCCACCTCCCAGTGGCAAATGAAAAGAGAAAGGCGGATTGTGGGAAAATGCCACAACGAAGAAATGACTGTCATCCTGCAAAATTACGTGCCAATCTCCAAGATTGCTCAATGTGAGCCCACCATCCAACCAAACAACAGACAGACAAAACCAAGAGGAAGACAGCACCCAAATCAACTTAATTCTGCCGTAGAATTTTCAGTCTGGAAGGGCCCATCCAAGTCATGTACCTCTCCAGCTTTGTTTTATTAACTGAAGAAAGTGGAGCCCAGAGAAGCCATGGCTTGTGGAAGTTCACCCAAGGGCTAGAACCCAGGGGTCCCGATTTCCAGTCTGCACTGGAAAGCTTTCTGGGTTTTGACGGGAACTTTGTTCAACAAATGACCCAGTGTCTCCCTGAGGTAAACTGAGCCTGGTGAACCTGAGAGGCCTGAGGGAAGCCTCACCTCTTTCTCTGGTGGCTGCAGGATTAGATGATCGTGTTGCAACTTGTTCTGTGGGAAATTCTTTGGGGAATTAATTATTGCTGTGATTATAGGTAGAGTGACTTTTCTTGAAATGGTCTGGCATGTTTATTTTTTGGTGGAATTATTTGAAACTGAGGCACAATTTTCAATGTCTTGACGCCTTCCTGAAGCTTACAGACAAAACCTGCTATTGGGCTGATCCATTTCTTTTCAGTTTGATCTGGCCAATCTCCAAAACAACAATAGTGGAAAAGGTTTTTATTTTTGAATACTGTGATATTTGTCTTTCCCACACACTCCTGAGTCCACAAGACTGGCAATTGGGGGAATAATATAGAGCTGTTTGGAGATTAGCATCACCTTTCAGATGGAGAAATAGAAATGTCAGGGTCATGCTAACTCTCCCTTGGGACAGGGGACTGCGGAAAGGGTGCTCCTTATCCCGGGACATACCAATCAGCCCTAGGAGCCGAGCTCCGTCTGTACAGCCAGCCGGCACGGGGGGGAAGCTCTGCCCAGGCAGGAGAGCAGGTTCTTAACCTCACACCGACTTGCTCCATTTTCTATCAGGTAGAGATTTCAGATAAAATCACAGGATCTCGGTTGAAATTGGGCGGCCAACACGCCCACATGTGCCGCAGACTCTCCCTCTGAGGCTGAGCATTTACTCCCCAATTCCTAGCGTCAAGCCCAGCAAATTGAACTGGTCAGAGGAATGCTCCATGCGGTCTAGTTCTCTATCTTCTCAAGGAGGGTAGGAGCGTGGTGGGTCCAAGTCACATGGAGCCGGGTGTTTAGGAAGTGATAGCAGAGCCTCTACTCAACAATGGAAGTCTTGGGCTAAGCATCCCCGGGCAAAGGGGACCATATACTGGGCCTACGTCCTTTCTTCTAGAAACTACTTGTCTGGAAGGAGCAAGTGCAGCCCTCAACTCTCTTAGGACTTGGGAACTAAAACCAGGAGGGCACACATTGCGTGTCCCTTGCCTGACCTCCCTTTGCTGCCTTCACGGGGAAGGCGCCGATGGCAGATGGCAGCTAGGGGGAGAGAGAGAGGTTGAGGGAGAACTCATGCCTGATGGATCCCATTAGGCTTAGTGTGCAAAGCAAGTTGAGCTGAAGTAGCTGCTCTGGTATGCATCCAAAACTGTTCTTCTATTTTTAGCCACTCCTGAGTGCTTTTTATCCTGGCCTTGCTCACCGGGGCACCTGGATCGGCAGCAAAACATGGAATTGAGCCACTCATTTGTAAAACTGGAAGGAAGGAGGCCATTGATGCAGGACTTGTTTATCGCTGACAGTGAAGGGGGACCTGGAATGTTAATGAGCACTGCTCTCCCAAGCGAGCCTTCCTGCTTAGGAGGAGTTCAAAGGAGAAGGCAGACTCGAGCCGGTGCCCAACAAATGTGAACTGTGTTGATAGAGGGAGGGAAAAATCAATTATGCTGTCGGAGGCTCCCGTGCCATTGTGTTGGAGTTGTTGGAAAAGGTAGGACAAGGACCGGCTCTCTAAAGGAAACAAAGCTATGTGGCCTTGAAGTAGAACGAGTTTGCCATGGCAACTGACGCAAATGAGCCTCCCGGGCACCGAGCAGGTGTGTTATCTTAGAGAATAAACATACTTCTCTCACCGCCTGGCTTTTATAATAAAACCTGTGTTTGGATTACTTTCCCCTCCTCTTTGTTACCAGGAGAAGTTGGCTGTTGCTCAATCAGCCCCAGGCTCTGGTGAGGGAAATGTAATCAGTGTTATCAAAAGGGTGGCTTCTGCAAAGGCTGGCGCTGTGCCTGGCGGCCCGCCCGATGCGGGGAGGCAGCTGGCCCGCGGGCCCTGCCCGCCTCCGCCACCCGCCCGCAGCGCCTGCTCCTGCATCCATCCGAGTGGAACCCGCAGGCCCGGCTCTCCCACTGGGGAGCGGAAGCTGCATCCCTCCCCGAGGAGGAGAAATGTGCCCAGGTGAGACTGAGCCCTGATCGGTTTCCCATATCCCCGTGTTAGCTGGGATTCCAGCCAAGTGTTCCTTGAGTTCAGGGATTAACAAACTCTATCTTCCAATCTGTTATTATGCTACAAAGTTCAGTCACTCCAATACTTGAAGACAGCTGCTGTTCCCCGGAACCTTTAAGGTCCCTCCTAAACGTCCAAACTGTACGCAAGATGCTGGAGATTTTATTTTTAAAAATCCTCCTGGGTTTAAAAAAAAAAAGAAAAAGTTTACTTTTATTGTTGCAAGGCTGAAAATAATGATAAAGCAGAAGAATCATATTTTTAATGTTCTCACTTTGTGATTAAAAGAAAAGTTTTACTCTAGCTTCAAACTGATTTTCAAAACAAGATGATCACTCACAGTGGGCTCCCAGAGCAGACTTTGTTTCTAAACGAGGTTTATGGGGAAACAGCTGAACTGGGTAGGGTTTGTGGGGCCAAAGTCAGCCAGCTGAATGCAAAACTGTCACGCAAACTTTATGTTCAGCGACCCTCCCTGCTTCTGCCGGTGCTCCTTCTTTTCTCTCTCAAGTACCCAAAAAGACGCCCAGAGCCAACGCCTCTGCCTGTCTTGTAGTGTCCTACCCTCCTAAGTGACGCTCTGGCTGCCCCTTCACACATCACCTTAACTCTGGCCCTCAGAGGGGAAGAATACCTGCCTGGTGAACTAAGGAGGTAGTGAACTAATTCACGTCACGGTGGCAATGGTAGTAAGGGTTTCGTTTATATTTTATCCTCCCAGGCAAAATAGTCATCACAAAGTTGAGGCAGAAAACTTCCGCTCCTCATATTCCCAGGACAATTCAGACCCTCGCAAATCACACTTACCCTTACTTTATATGCAGTCCTAGCAAGACTACTTACCTGTTCTTCCAGCCCTTGGTCGGTTGGAAGCTGCAAATTTAGGACAATAGGGAAGAGGGTCGGAGACTGGCACTGCTGGTGGAAATGACAGCTGACATTTTGACAGGGTGGTTTTGTCATAAAAATATTTTGAGGCAGCTGGAAAAACAAACTATTAAACTTAGTTAAGCTTTTTAATAACTGCAAGGTGACATTTTATAGAAGCAACCTTATATGTAATTTCCGCCCAGCCACATCAAAATGTCCAGCTTCAGTGGTCCAGATGCATGTACTACAGTAATAAACTCATCTTAAAAGCTCCTGTAAAATCACAGTTCTCACAGCAAACACCTGGTATTAAAAACAGTGTACTTAATCACCTAGAAAAGGTTAAATCACGTTTCCTCTACTCTAAGTAGTCAGTGGCACATATATTTCATTTACAAGTTCCCCTAATGTGAAGTCACTCACACATCCCATTCCCAGACAATACCCGTTCCCTAACCCGCTACCCCAGCTGGAGCTTGGCCTGCACTACACAGGTTCCAGGAGGGCCTCAGATTTAGGTCCTCCAGGCACCAGGGCTGAGCATGGAGGGAAGTATTTGGGGCACTTTGTATTGTATATTATAGGTGACAGCCTATTCCACCTCTGACCGAGGATGACATGGGGGTGCTACAGGAGACTCTGTGAATTCCAAAGAAGGGTGCACAGCCCCTTTCCACATTCAGGGTTTGGAAATTCCAGATGCTAAACTGAGTCCTTGGGCATGCAGCTATTTGAAAGATGCATGAAGCACATGTCCCTGACACCCCATTGTGAGCACTGGAGTGGGACTGATTCCATCATGTCCCACTTCTAAGGAAACTATCATTCAGACTAATCCCAGAAAGATCACAGGGCGGTGGGGGGGTGGGGGGGAGGAATCAGCACCTACAGCAGCTAATGGACCAGCCACCGGTCGCCGGCTACTTATCAGATGCCTGCCATGTGCAAGACACTCTGCTTGGCACAGAGATGAGCAGCGCACGGCCTCTTGCCCTCCAATTATTTAAAAGCCAGCTGGGGAGATCCGACATAAACATGTGAAAAGATCATTAACCACCCGAGGCAGCATATGCTAAGGAGGGTCCCTTTTCCCTGACCCTCCCTGTGATCCAGGACTGAGCTCACCCCAATTATGCAATTTCAAGGTCAGCTCTTCAAAGAAGCAGGTGACTGGAGATTTTTCTTAATAAGCCAGAGAGCCGCTCACTCCTCCTCCTCACGTCTATTCAAAGTCCCCATAAATCACCATGTAAATGAGATTAGGAGATAGAATGTAAGAAATGGGAAAAGTAGGCTAAAGCACACAGAATGTGCATCTTGAACAATAAATGGCCATGCAGCCCGCAGGGCATATGTCACGCCTCTGTAGAGAGCAGCCTAGAACGGCCTTAAGGAGAACCAGACAGAAGCTGCAGGGAGAAGGAAGGTGAGGCTGAGCTTTTTACCCCGCAACCTGCACATCTGGGAAGGTAAAGGCATCACCAGTGCTGGGTCAGCTGGGAAAGAGCAAATGGACCTCGGCGCTCTACTGACCAGGACATGGGAAATGTTTGCTGGCGACCTCTCAGCTAACCTAACTACACAAATAACTGAGTGAGAAAGCAGAAGATGATAATTTGCTGGAATAGGCAAAGAAATTCTCTCCATGAATGAATATTGGCATTGTTCGAGCTCCCCAAACAAGACCTGTGGCAGAAAACACTGACCAAGCTGAGTCTCTGCTGTGTTTTTTTTTTTTAATATTTTTTATTGAGAAATCTTCACACACACATAGTCCATTCATAGTATATAATTAATGACTCACAGTATTATCACATGGTTATGCGTTCACCACCATGATCGTTTTTAGAGCATTCATATCGCTCCAGAAAAAGAAATAGAGAGAAAAAACTCTTACCCCTTTACCCCTCCATCTCATTGACCACTAGGATGTCAATCCTTTACCCCCACCCCCATTATTTTTTTTTTTATCCTTTTGTGTTTTTTTTACTCATCTGTCCATACCCTGGATAAAAGGAGCATCAGACACAAAGTCTGATGTATCTAACATGTTTCTCATCATATGGTGTACATAGATTTGTAATCAGGCAAACTGGCATTCGTCCTTCGGTTTACCTAACACGGAGTCGACTTTAAGCAACTTACTCTACTTCTCATAGTCTTGGTGATGGACAACAGAATGATTCGCAGGGAGGTGGTCAGGATAAGGGAAGATGGGTCACGTGAAACTTCTAGAATAGTGGCTGGAATGCAGAAAATAATAAATGCTCCTTTCTTGCTTGCCTGCTTTCTATCCCATAATTTAATGATTATTTGTTGGGAACTTTGAAGGTTATCTTATTTCCAAAATTTCAAACAGCAAGTCCTGAAAAACAAACCCAAAAGATCTTTTCATTTAAAAAAATGAAACCTTAGAAGAGGTCATGATGTGAGCCTATGAGCTTAGAACTTCCACCTAGTTTTTCAGAAGAGCTGGTCAGCATGGTTTGTTTTCCTAACAAGGCCTGGGTGGAGGCCCCAGCAGACTCACAGGACAATGGTGACATCAGGAAACAGCATTTCCCCCCCTATTCACATCTTGCTGCGGAGCAAGGCAGCCAGCCGCACAGGCGTGAGTTAAAGATGTGACACAGTGGAAACTGGCAATGATGTTGTCCTTTACAGGAGGCTTAGTTTGGAGGTTCACAATGGGGTCTCAAAAACAGCATGATGCGATTGTGATGATAAAAAACAATATTTATTCCTTCTAGCCTCCTATGTTCTGGAGCAGTTAGAAGGAAAAATCTGAGATGATGGTATGGTAGCCTATGACAAACTCTGGGAGCTGTCCTGTACCTGCTTATTGAAGAGTGCTTTGAAAATGATAGCTTTTTTCTTTCTTTGTTTGTATATATGTTATATCATACCATTTACATAGTTTAAAAAAAAAACCCAGGATGATGGACTTGAAAGTATTTTGAAAAATAATTTTGGCTCTGCTTTTTCCAAAAAATGAGGTATCACTGTCATCACAGTCCACTCTGAATTATCTGACCAGGGAGGAAAAGCCGGGTGTGTTGGTTAAGCAGACATTTAAGTTGAAAGAAAGTTACCATATCGGTTACTGTTTCTCTAATCTTTTATTTTTTATAAACGAAAAAAGTTATCTTGAAACATGCCCCCTCCCGACGTTGACTTGAATAATTTTCATTATATTGTTCCTTAAATATGCACAAGTATATAATTAGGTACATATGCTTGATGCTCATAGCTAATTAAAAACTACAAGAACAAAACAAATCTACAGATTAAATTAAAATACCCCCTCTCCAAATTCAAATAGAAAACATTAATTTAGTGTGTAGGGTGTAACATTTGGCTGAAACTAGCCAGTGTTGAGTTTAGTAGCGCCAAGATGGTTTTGTACATTTTGTTTCAATTATTGAACTAAATATGTTATTTTGAGCATGGTGCATAGTCCTTTGTCTCAGTCATTATCACTGTTGTAGTTTTCCTCCCATCAGGTTACTCATTTGAATCTATCAGTTGATTATTTTGATTGGCCCAATCAATTAAAAAATGGTGCTATCCAAAATATAATATTTATAAATAATTTTTTTGAAGTTTTCACAAAAAAGTTCATGGAAAATGTTTACAAGTTATGTCATATAAACACAGAATCCAACTGATACCACTGCTAATAATGTAAAAATTAGATTAGAAATTAGACTGCTTTGTCTAATTTCTAAGTTTAGCCTTGTAATGACTCAATTTCCTCACCACTTTTCTCTATTTGAACTACTATAAAACGTCACTTACATAAGGCACCTTGATTCATTTGGCCTTTGCTTGGCATGAATGCATCATTTATGCATTAAGTCCACCCTGTTCTTTCTCATTAGCCGGTGACAAAGTAGCATGGTCATTTTTATGATGGAAAACCAAAATCAATTAATTAATTAAATTAAGAGATGAAACTCAGTTACATCTCTGTCCCTGAAAAAGAACAGTTTCGGCTATATAACTAATAAGGTGGTACAATATGATTCATATCGAACAGAAAGCAAGATAGTTTTTGTTATTTTATGCCAGGACGTCCCAACCTAAAGACTACCAACACATTGAAAGTCAAATATTGCCACACCAAGTGACCAAGTGGTGCCAGTCCAATTTTAAGTACAAAGAACCCACACTAAAAGTATGTGGTTCTAGAATGTTCATCCCAGGTGAGCCAGATAAGCTTATATTTTATTATACAAAATTTTTAGATCAATGTTGAAATGCAAACACATTATTAGTGATAAACCACCAATAATATATCCACAGACTCCTCTTGTTTGAGGAAAAACTGATACGAGATATATAGATAATACAAATCTTTAAAGAATCAGGGCATCAGAAAAGTGGGCGGACATCTGCATGGGAGGGAGCCTGATGTATGGTGTCAGGACCCAAGCAGGATTTTGCAGAGTGGCAGAAACAAGGCAGAGTAAGAGGATGCTTCAGTGTGGGGTGTTGGAGCCAGCCAGACTGAGGGTGGGGTGGAGCCTGGCATAGGGATTCAGAGCCCACGTGGGTAAAGCAGGGTGAAGAGGGTATTCCACAAAGAGGCGGCTTGGCATGGGGTATATGCCAGTTTGAATCTGTTGGGTACCCCAGAAAAGCTGTGTCCTTTAATCCTCATTCAGTATTGCTGGGTAGGATCTTTTTGTTGTTTCTATGGAGATGTGACCCACCCAATTGTGGGTGGTAACTTTTGATTAGATGATTTCTTTGGAGATGCATCTCTACCCATTCAAAGTGGGGTTGCTTACTGGAGCCCTTAAGAGGGAACCATTTTGGAAGAAGCTTTAGAGCCAACAGAGCCCACTGAACAGACAGAGGCCTGGGGAAGCCATTGAAGAAGCCTGCAGAGAAAGCTAGCAGACATCGCCATGTGCCTTTCCAGCTGAGAGAGAAACCCCGAACATCATCAGCCTTCTTGAACCAAAGTTATCTTTTCCTGGATGCCTTAATTTGGACATTTTCATGGCCTTAAAACTGTATGTAAACTTGCAATTTAATAAACTCCCCCTCTTTAAAAGCCATTGTGTTTCAGGTATGCTGCATTCCAGCAGCTTGCAAACAATAACACAGTGTCAGATCCCAAAAGAGGCAAAGAAGGTATCTACTCAGGGGGCGGCTTGGTGTGGGGTGTCAGAGCCCAGGTAGACTGATTGGAGTCTGTGTAAGAAGTTGTCCCAGCACAGGTTGCTGTAGGTGAAGCAGGTATGCCACCTAATAGGATATGATACAAACATCCACCACTTCTGTGATATTCCTGATAAAGACACGTAACTTAATTTTAATTAAATTTAATTATGAGAAAACCTCAGACAAACACAAATTGAGGAACATTCTACCAAATAACTTTCCTATATTCTTTAAAAGTGTCAAGGCTATGAAGGTCCAGGAGAGACTAAGGATCCATGCCAGACTGAAGGAGACTAAAGAGACATGACAACTGCAATGCATGGTTCTGAACTGGAATCCTTTTGCTGGAAAGTATGTTACTAGGCCATGGAGAAGCTTCACTGGAGTCTGGGGGTAGACCACCACATGTCGATGTCAAATTCCTGATTTTGCTGTTTGTCAGACAGGGTAATGTCTTTGAGGAAACGTGCACTAAAATATTTGGGGATGATGGGACAATCAAGTCAGCAATTTCCTTTCAAATGTTTCAGGGGAAGTAAAGATCTCTGTACTCACTTTTCTGAAAATTTGAGATCATCTTATAATTTAAATATTTTAAAAAGTCAGACAAAAAAAGAGTGTATTTGTGTGAATTGTAGTACATTTCATGAGGAAATGTTACATAGCCATTAAAAGTATTTTGGGAAAATGCTAATGATAGGTTAAGTTTTTTTTTTTTTTAAAAAAGGATAAAAATTCATATATAAAGTATGACCAACTATGTAAAAATATCTTGCAAAATAGTAATAGCTCCCATATTGAGTATTTATTTTGGTGTCAAATACAGGGCTAAGCAGTTTGCATACTTTATATCATTCACACCTTATAAAGGTTTTTATTACCAGCTTCATTTTACAGATGAGGAATCTGATGCTCTGAAAGACTAAGTAACTTCTCCAGGTTCTTAAATACTCTATTGCACTGCTCAGAAAAAAAAAAGCCTGAAAAAAAAAAAACCCAAATAACACAACATAGTAGTGTTGGGTAATGGGACTGTGGATGACTAGTTTTTTCCCTTTGTAGTTTTTGGTATTTTTCAAAATATTTTCAATGGCATATTGCTTTTGTAATTAGAAAAAAAAGTGAAAGTCTTCATTTTAAAAGTAAATAATTTTGTATGGAACAATTTTATAAAAATATGCTGATTAGGGCGGCTGCCGTGGCTCAGCAGGCAGAGCTCCGACCTGCCGTGCTGGAGGTCTGGAGTTCGATCCCTGGTGCCTCCTGCCCATATGCAAATTAAAAAAAAAAAATGCTGATTACTCAAGACATACTGAACACAACCCAAACTAACAGTGACAACTATCTCAATAGTGAGATTATTGGTAATTTTTATTTTTAAATGTCTGCTTCTTTTTAATTTCTTAAGTTTCTATAATTAATTCTTTTAATCCATTCAACAAATATTTACTGAGCATCTGCTCTGTTTTATTTTCACAAGGCAAATTTTTTTTTAAATGTGCAGAACAATTTAGTAGAATGAAATACTAGTGACAAATGAAAGGGAGAGGTGAGGGGTATGGTGTGTATGAATTGTTTTCTGTTTTCTTTGTATTTCTTTTTCTGAGTTGATACAAATGTTCTAAGAAATGATCATGATGATGAATATACAACTATGTGATGATATTGTGAATTACTGATTATATATGTAGAATGGAATGATCATACGTTAAGAATGTTTGGTTTGTTGCTATATTTTTTAAAAAATTAAAACATTAATTTAAAAATGTATTAGGCCAAGACACACACACACACATACACAACCAAAAAAAAGGAGGGAGTAGAGGGTGGAGGAAGGCAGGGATTAATGATACATATACTTAGAAAAAGACTGGGCACCAAAATATTATTAGCAGTTACATTTCAATGGTGGCTTAGTGATCATTTTATCTTCTCTTTTTACTTTTCTATGCTTTCCCAGTTTTCAACAATACGAATAAGTTCTATATTCTGTGCATGGCTATGTCTCCAGTATCTAGGAACTGGCACCTGATAGGAGCTCAAGAACTCTTGTTGAAAGAATGAATGCTTTTGAGTCAAAATACCCTCAATATAATATATATATAAATACCCCCAATATAATATATATATAAATACCCCCAATATAATATATATATATATAAATATAGTTTTTAAAAACAATACCAACCTTTATTTATTCATTCCCTTAAGGTAGCCAGTGAACTTTGCATTCCACCTGTGCTCTGCTCTGTGGGAGAAGTCATAAGAGGCGGCTCAGGAGTTCCAGCTGCCATTTGTTGGGTGGTGGTCATGGAGAGAGTCATATTACAGGAAGAGAAGGTGAGCAGAAAGAGGGGACAAACCCTTCAGAAGAGCACCAAAATGTTGTCTTATTGTTTTTATTAAGGTTTCTATTCAACCTATTTCCAGAGGAACTTGAGGTGATACATCACTATCCTAGCATCCATTGAGGACTGACTCCAGGCTGCAATAGCTGGGTTTCTGGGTAGAACATCTGAGGCTCACAGGGGAATGGAAAGGTGGAGTGAAGATGACATGGCCCCATCATAAGCTTGTACTTATGCTTCTAATTATGAAGCTCATATTCTCTAGTTCTCTAGTTTTAGAAATTAACCTGGATCATAAGCCCTAAGAGAAAAGAGACATGAAGCTGGTGTGGAAACAGGAGTCACTTAGTTGGTACATGAATCAAGCCAACTGCCCAGCATCCATATCTCCACCTGGCTGTGAGACTCGCATAGGGGAGTTATATGCCATGGTTACTGTACAAGTTTGAAGCTGTTGTATACCCCAGAAAAGCCATGTTCTTTAATCCTGATTCAATATAGTTGGGTGGCATCTTTTTGATGGAATTGTTTCCATGGAGATGTGACCCATCCAATTGTGGGTGGGACCTTTTGATTAGGTGGTTTCCATAGAGATGTTTCTCCACCTAATCAAGGTGGGTCACTTATTGGAGTCCTTTAAGAGCGAAACATTTTGGAAGAAGTTTCAGAGCCAACAAGAGAATCAGATATTTGGAGATGCATAAAGTAAATGCTCCCAGGGAGACTGTTTGCAACCAGAAGCTAAAGACCCCAGCAGATGCCAACCACATGCCCTCCCAGCAGACAGAGGTGTTCAGGACCCATTGGCCTTTCTTGAGTCAAGGTATCTTTCTCTGGATACCTTAGTTTGGACATTTTTATGGCTTAGAACTATAAACTTGTATCTTAATAAATTCCCTTTTTAAAAGCTGTTCCATTTTTGATATATTGCATTCCGGCAGTATTAACAAACCAATACAGTTGTATTACCAAATCTGAGGGTTCTCAAAGCCCACATGAGGTAGTTCTCCTGTATATCTAGGGATTTCTGGAAGAAGCAAAGCTTTGAAGTCATCCTTGAATCCTCTTTCTGCTATCGTACTCACTGGCAAATTCTGTTTGCTCGACCTTCAAACTATATGCAGAATCTCACCACTATTCCCTCTTACCTGACATGGATGATTGGAAGAGCCTCTTAATCATTCCCTGCTTCAAACCTTGTCACCCTGGTATATTTTACACACAGCAGCCACAAAGATCCTTTTAAAACCTGCCCGACCATGTCTCTACACAAAAACCTCTAATGTGGGCCCTTGTAATAAAGCTCTATCTTGGGTGCCACAACTAGTATCTCTCTGACCTGCTTCTACTTGCCCTTCACTCACTCCCCTTGATGCGTCTTGACTTGCCCTCATTAGGGAAAGACACTTTGCCCTTGTTGTTCTCTCTGTCGGAAGCAACCCTGCCCCCACCCAAATGGTCCTCTGTCTCCCCCTTAGGATCTCTACCCTTGGTTGTTACCAGACAGACCTTCCTGCCCACCCTGCATTAAATAGAAACCTCTGACCCAGACACCATCTCCTTTACCTTGCTTTTTCCTTCGTAGTAATCACCATTATCTGGCCCAGTTCTGTCCACCAAGTATGTTTGATTTTCCAAAACACATAGTACAATTGCATGTCCTCCCCATTCTGAAGTCGTGTGTGGCTGTGTGACTTGCTCTGGCCAGTGAAATATGAGTAGATGGACCAGGAGTAACTTTTAGGTGGAAACTTTAAAAGCCAGTGTGCAACTCGCCACTCTGTCTTCTCCCTTTCCCACAGAAACTAGCCTTACTCCAGATGATGGCTTCCCGGGCAGCTTGGGTCCCAGAGTAAAGTTAACACAGAGCAGAGCCTCCAGCCAACCTGCAAGGGGCATGCAGTCAGTGTAAGTAAGATAGAAGCTTCGTTGTTTTAAGCCACTGAGATATTGGGCTGTTTGTTGTCATTAAATGAACTAGCCTATCCTTACTGACACACTCTCTGACACAGTACATATTTGCTTATTGTCTTTCCATCTCCCACCCCCTTGAATATAAGCTCCTTGATGGTGGGGCTCTCTCTGAATACTCACTGCTCTATCTCCAGTGCCTGGAATGGTGCCTGGCACCTGGTAGATATTCAATAAATAGCTGTTGACTGAATGAATGATGAATGATTGCACCAAGTGAAATAGGAAGCTTTAACAATGGCAGATGAATCTAATCCTGGACTCATCTACAAAAGCATTCATTCTACCTGATCTGAATGTAAACAAAGTGGTTCCTGATTCACGATCAAAAGTGTGGCTGCTTATCTCACCCTGCTCGGGTTGAAAGCACAGATCGCCTCTGGGTACATAACCTAGCCAGTCATGAAAGCACATAAAGTATCTAGAGTTACAACACAAATGGAGATCTGGCATAGTGCTAAGGGGACTTAGTGACAACCATAAATATAAAGCATTAGCAGCGTTTATGTCGATGCTGAATGCTGATGTGGCTTCCTTTCCCTGTGTGGACATTAGCATCTGTAATGAACGGAGCTTCCGAGGCCTGGGATTTTATCTGCCATTATCATAAATTGGTGTGTGAACCCCTCTAAGGACTTTTGCAAAAGCTTTGTGTGCTTTTGTGAGCTGCTTTCTTTTCCCGTACTTCCTCCTGGTATGCCTGAATTTGGATGGGAATAATGCATTTCCTGTATCATGTGGCACAGTACAAGGAAACTCATTGTGTCTCTGCAGAGGACGAGTACATCTGTAAGTAGTTTTTAAGAGCGTACTGAAGGATCTTGTTAGGGTGACTTATTCTCTCGGTTCCATTTGGTTGATGAAGTGGGTCACGTGACAGATGTGCATAATGAAGAGCTTCAGCTGCTGCCAGTGGGAAGCTCAACCTATAAAATGCAAAATCTCATGGATCATTGAGGACATAGCAAGCTGATCGCCTAAGAGAGATGTCTGCTACATTTTGAATTGTCATCTCTTATTGCCACATACAATGTACCAGTGTTTCAAGGGTTTTACCCCAAAGTAACGGCCTTTCTCGTTTGTTCTTCTGTTTTTGTTTGTTTTGTTTTGTTTTTACATGGGCAGGCACCAGGACTCGAACCCGGGTCCTCTGGCATGGCAGGCAAGCGTTCTTACCTGCTGAGCCACCGCGGCCCGCCCCCGTTTGTTCTTAATTCACACTGGAAAGATAAAAGTTATTTCTGCATATAGTTCCCTAAAAAGCAAACATTAAGATGTGCAAGTTATCATCCATTAAACGCACTTGCAAGGAGTCTTTATATTTCGTTACATAGAAGGAAACAAGGTGCGTGGGTGTCTCAGTGGTAGAGCGCGCGCCTTGCGTGCGGGAGACCCGGCTTGGATTCTCGGACCATGCGT